>CAUYLG010011963.1:0-39202 GCA_963573385.1 Cacajao melanocephalus
GTAAAGAGCATCACCATAATGAAGACTCTACATCAACTAACGGGCAAAACAGCCAGCTAGCATTAAATGGCAGTATCAAACTCACATATATCAATATTAACCCTAAATTTAAATGGACTAATTGCCCCAATCAAAAGACACAGACAGGCAAGTTGGATAAAAAGCTAAAATCCATCGGTGTGCTGTATCTAGACCCATCTCACATGCAAGGATACACAAAGACTCAAAACAGAGAGATGGAGGAAGACATACCAACAAAATGGAGAGAAAAAAAAACCAAAAACAAAACAGAAGCTGGAATTTTAGTCTCTGATAAAACAGACTTTAAAGCAACAAAGACTATAAGAAACAAAGAGGGACATTACATGGTGGTGAAAGGATCAATGCAACAAGAAGAGCTAATGATCCTAAATATATACGCACCCAATACAGGAACACCCAGATACATAAGGCTGGTTCTTAATGACTTACAAAGAGACTTAGACTCCCACACAATAATAGTGGGAGACTTTAACATTATACTGTCAATATTTGACAGCTCAATGAGATAGAAAATTAACAAAGATATCCAAGACTTGAACTCAGACCTGGAACAAGTAAACTTAACAATTATTTACAGAGCTCTCCACCCCAAATCCACAAAACATACATTTTTCTCAGTATCACATTACACCTATTTTAAAAGTGACCACATAATGGGAAGTAAATCACTCCTCAGCAATTGCATAGTATTTCGCAGGTTTAAATAAAATATTGGTTGGCTGCTTGTTTGTTATTTTCATCCCTTATTCCTTCCTGTCTCCATTGTTAAGCACAATTATTGGCATAAAAGAGGTTTTTAATACCCATTTTTAGACCGTATTGTAGCCTGGGCAATAGAAAAAGAATCCCGTTCTCTCTCCCTCTTTCTCTTCCTCTTTCTTTCTCTTACATTCTTTTTTTCTTTCTTTCACTCTTTCTTTCTTCTTTTCTCTTTTTCTTTCTTTCAAAAAAAAAAAGTGTGTTCAATATCATCTTCCCCAGTTAGGCTATTTCCATGAAGATAGGGATTGTGTTTGATTTCCCCAGCATCTAGTATAGCATCTAGCAGAAACTAAGTGAATATAGCTGCAAGAAATGAACTACACACACGGTGCTTTAGTTTATCCAGTGGTTACCCTACCAGCAGATCTCAAAGCTTCCTTTTTATAGTTGCAGGATGGCGGCTGTGCTAGTCACCTCCCTTTCATCTCTTATCTTTTTCAGTTTGCTGAGTTTTCCAGTAGGAATAAATAAGGTGCTGGTAAAATGAATTTTTTTTCCCCTGTCAGATAGGATAAAGAACCCTATTGGTTGAGTTGAATGTGAACTGATTCAAGAATATGTCCTGGCTGGGCTCCATGGCTCATGCCTGTAATCCCAGAACTTTGGGAAGCCAAGACGGGAGGAATGCTTAAGCCCAGGGTTCCAGACCAGCCTGAGCAACATAGACTCCGTGTCTACAATAAATAAATAAATAAATAAATAAATAAATAAATACAAATTAGCCAGGTGTGGTGGTGCATGCTTGTAGTTCCAGCTACTCAGGGAGCTGAGGTGGGAGTATTGCTTGAGCCCTAAAGGTCAAGGCTGTAGTGAGCCATAATCGCACTACTGCACTCCAAACCGAGCAACACAGCAAGACCCTGTGTCTATTAAAAAAATATATATACACACACACATATATACATATATATAATACACACACACACACACCCATACACCCATAATTTGCTTTCTTTCCTTAATCATGAATGTTGAAAGTTCCATTTAATTCAGGGACTGGTTAGTATAGTTCCTGTTAATTAAGATTTTATTTGATCAAGAATAGACAGAATTGGCCTGATGAAGCAACATAAAGCAGTAGATAAATTCTCTTTTTACGAAATTCAAGCTGCGTTATTTGACTTTATTGCTGCTTCATTTCACGAATATTCTTTTTATCTTAATTATGGCCTCTAAACTTCAATAACACCAAAAAGATTTTGTTAAGTACTTTAATTGAACATGGCACTGTATAAACAGGCTTATTCAAAACCAGATACTTGTTATTTAGAAAGTTAAAATCACACACATGAAACAAATATTTATAGGGTTTATATGCTTTGTGCAAATGCACGCCCTTCCCTGATTTCTTTTGCAGGATTAATAATAGCTAACATTTATTGAGTCTTAACTATGTGCCAGGCATGGTGTCAAAAAGCACTGTACATACATCATCTCTATTAAGACCTGCAACAACTAGGAAAGTAAGGAAGATGAGGTATTGGCAAGTTAAACCAGGTGTCATATAGTGTCATATAGCAGTGACATTGATCCAGATAAGGCTCCCCATTCCTTAATCCCTCTGACCTACCACTTCCCTTAACCTCCTCTCCCACAAATCTGTCACCCACTAACAGCCAAAGGTGCTGACTCAGCTTTGAAGGAGCAACCACTTGGAATAGGAAAGGGATTGTGACAAGCATGGTGTGGGTACTGTAAAGTCCCTTAAAAAGTTAAATCTTTGGGAAGCCAGATAATATTAGTTTAAGATCTGTTAAGAGCAAGGCAGCCCTAACAGAATAAAATTATCAGTCAGATTCAATTCCATTCTAAAATTAAAATTTGGGCCAGGTGTGCTGGCTAACACCTGTAATCCTAGCACTTTGGGAGGCTGAGGCAGGAGGACCGCTTGAGGCCAGGAGTTCAAGAGCAGCCTTGGCAACATAGCAACACTCTGTCTCTAAATAAGTAAATAAATAAAAATAAAATCGGGACAGTGGAGACTTCAAACTGTTTAAAAACAACTCTTTAATCTGTAGGTAAGCCTTAATGAAGGATATTTATGTTCCCTGATTCCCTCTATAGCTTCTGCCCTTTCTCCCTCTACCATCAAAATTCCAAAGAGGAGAGATGAAGGATATATCATTGCCTCTACTACCTCATCAGGTTCCAGTCCTCAAGACACTGTAATCTGGCTTCTTCTGTCTCCACCCCTCTACTGGACATGCTCTCACAATGGTCAGTAATGATAATAAACTATTACCATAATAACAACTAATGCTTTTTTGTGGATTTAGTGGGTGCCAAACCCTGGGCTCAGTGCTTTACACTGGAGAGAAACCTGGAGGACCTTAGGGCTGTGCCTGTAGATAATGAGTTTAGTGAGCAAACCTGAGCTTAGTGGGCTCAGGTTTTAAAAATCAAGCCAACATTCAAAAATCAGAATACTTCAGACAAAAATCTAAATGAGAGGTGCTGTTCAACTTGCTACAGTCCTCATGGTGCCCACCCTTTGCATGAAGTGAATATATGTGCACTTGGATCTTCCTCACCTCTCTAATCAATGTCACCTGCCTGACTCCTAAAAAAGCATGACTTACTACCCATGCTTTATACGGGTATTCTGGTCAGGACTTAATAATTGCTAGAAAATAGACCCACTTAAACTAGCTCAAGATAAAGGAGAGGGATTATGAAACATCAGCTCACGGGAGGGAGCCATGGAAGACTTGGATTCATGAACACTGAGACTGGAGGCAACACAGCTGTCAGCCTCCTTTTAGTGTCTCAGCTTCTCACTACATAGTGACTCTACTCCCTCGGGCCACAGACTGGCTTCCTCTATTTACTCATTTCAATCCCCTCATTGCCTCAACTTGCTTAAAACCTGTCATCCCAACCCTATCCCAGCCTCATACCATCCCTCTTTATTCTATTGCTAACTGCCTTAGTCTTTAAATTTTCTAACTATAAATTCCTAAAAGAGGACTTTGAAGGACCGGCATGTATTTTCAAACCTGGTCACATATGTTGTAAATTACTTTCAAGCTGCAATAGGTCATACCGTGGGAAGTAAGCAAATGTGGTCCAAATATTCTAAATATCTGTGACCAGGTAGCCTGAGAGTTTCCTTTAGAAGGGCTGTGTGTTAACAGGCACTATACAGCATAACTTAAAAAATATCCTAAGGGTGATTATCATTAGAATATTGATTGATAGCCATTATTTATACTCATTTTATAGACAAGAAACTTGAGGCTTATGGAGGTGATGAAATTTGACCAAGAAAAGTCTCTATTTTCAATAATCTTTCTTGACTTTCAAGCTAACATTCTTAGATAGTCTCTACATATTGAAACTTAAAATTCTTCTCTTGGTTTCTGTGACAGTATACTCTTTCAGTTTTGTACTATTCTGATTGCTCCTCTGCTATTTTTAATTCCTTGTTCTTCTTCCAATTTTTAAATGTAGGAGATCTCCAAGGGACTCTTCATGGCTCCTTCTTGTCTCTTTCCATATCTTCTTCTTAGGCAAAATAATAGGCTTCTGTAGATTTAGATACATTCAGACATCATGATTTCTTAACCTGGGGTTCTTGGATCTCCCCTCACCCCCTGCCAAAAGGGACTTGATAGAATTTGGGGGGTTCATGGACTTGAAGGAGAAAAAAATCACATCTTTATCTTTTCACTAAACTCTAACAGAAATTTACCAATTCCTTCAATTATGAATGTAGTTAATAAGCCACTGTAATAGCAGCAACACTGTGACTTTGTCACCGACAGAAATCACAAGCATTTTCATATTTTCCAATTATTGCAAGTATTTCAAAATTTTATCTTTTCCCATTACTACTTCAAAATCATGATGACCATTTGATCTAGCACTTGATCCTGATATTTAATACATTAATAAAGAAGCATACATATTATCATAACAAAATTTTAATATTTTGATAATTGTTTTGTAATATAGTTTCCTTTGTAATCTGATATCAAATTTTACATATTTGGAACTTTTTTTTGAGAAGGTGCCATAGATTTCATCAGACTACAAAGGGTCCTTGGCACTCCTCTTACTCCCACACAAAAAAATGGTCAAGAACCCCTACTTTAAAACATTCTAGCATTTGGTCTATCAGGACTTGTTAAGGGGATAAAGTCCTAGACAACACAGGAGCCACTTCCTTCAAGCCTAATGACCTGCTCAATTTTCTGAGTCTTATCTTTCAGTTTCAGCTAACCATTTTATCTGTAGACCTTATTTGTCAGATTGGCATCTAATACTCCCTGTGGTCTGATAACCTCGTGCTGATCTGGGATTATATCTCAGATTGCATTTTGCTCTCAGTTACTCTTCCACTTTGTTTACTAACTCTGGGTCTCAACTCTATACTAGCTTTGCTGTTTTCCTGGATTGCTAACACATTTTCACCTGCATATAAGGTCTAAAGGTGAACCTTTTCATTCAGGATGGAAAAAATAGAGGATTCTTCTTGAAGTATAGTTCTGAGTATATCCTTCTGTTCCTCAGAATGCATTTGTACATAGAATGCTTATGAACTTCTCAGGGCACTTTTGGTTCCATGAAACAAAACCCATTTCATGTCAGTTAAGCAAGATGAAGAACTTACAGATACAGAGATATTACACAGCCCTCAAGAGCAGGGATATAGGAACAGGTTTAACAGGATCAGAGATTGGCAAACTTTTTCTGTAAAGGCCTGGTGTAAATGTACTAGGCTTTGTGGGCCATAGGACCTCTGTCGGCCTACCATAGACAATATCAAGAGGAATGTGTTTCAGTAAAACTTTATTTACAAAACAGGCAGCCACGTGCATTTGACATGCAGGTCATAGTTTGAGGACGCTTAGATTATTGTCAGGACTCTTTCTAAAACTCAGAGCTATTATATCCAACTCTTTGTTACAATTTTCTATTGTTCTCTTCCTACTGAATAGCTTCTTCAGCTTTTCTGATTCTCATGTTGGAAGCTCTGAGCTTCCATGTCACAAATTCAAGCTCTCTTGTTTTCCCAGTCCCAATTCTGAATCTTTAGGATAGAAATGTTGCCTGGCCTTGCTTGGCTCATGTGCTCACTCCTAGATCAATAAGCTGTGGTCAGGCGGTTAGGTCCTGCTGTATATACAGGGCTTTGGGTACCCTTACAATCTCTAGAATCAGATGCCAGAAAATCCCAAGGAGCTGAACAGATAAATCAGTGAAAGTCCTTTGTTGGCATTCATTCAAACCAACTTTTTCAGCATTGTCCTCTACTAGTCCCTTCATATTCCTTTCTGAAGGAAAACCAACTTCTTGCTGTTCTCACACACTGTGAATATTCTCACCCTGCATCCTCCCTATCTGCAGACAGAAATTCTACTCATCTTTAAAGCACCTTCTATAATGGCTACCTTTTTCCTTTACATCCATACAACATTGTATTGGTACAGTGTGTCTTGTTCTGTTACTATTTCTGTATTTGTCTTTTTTTTTTTCCTGGACAGTAGGTGTTTTGCTGACTGAGAAAATGACTTGTTCAACTTATCCGCTCTTGTACCTTTCATAGAGTAGGCTCTGGGTTCCAATTAGTTAAATTTAACTATATCTTCATAGCTGAATAGTTCCAAACTGAAGAAAATGCTGACTTTTATAAAGATTTGGTTTTTTTTTTTTTTTTTTAGATGGAGCCTTGCCCTGTCGCCCAGGCTGGAGTGTAGTGGAGTGATCTTGACTCACTGCAACCTCTGCCTCCCGGTTCAAGTGATTCTCCTGCCTCAGCCTCCCGAGTAGCTGAGATTACAGGCACGTGCTACCATGCCCTGCTAATTTTTTGTATCTTTAGTAGAGACGGGGTTGCACCATGTTGGCCAAGCTGTTCTCAAACTCCTGACTTCAGGTGATTGGCCTGATTCGGCCTCCCAAAGTGCTGTAATCACAGGCATGAGCCACTGCGCCCGGCCTAAAGACTTGCATTTATATAGGAAATATGGTATCTACTTTTAAGAAAATTATTTTCTATTTTATAAACATTCATTTCCACATTTATGGTAGCAAAATTAAAGTACATTTGCTGAGAGATACTAAAGACAGCAAAATTTCTATTTAAAATTTTAAACACGAATAAGAAAGTCCCATTAGGGTTGTCTCTTCTGTGATTGAAGGAAATGTAAAAAGATTCCTACTACAGAAATGGCTTAAGATAAGTAAAAGGAAAGGTTATAAACTTGAAATATTCATAATTGTGACTTTAGAGCACTAATTTCATTATTTAGTGCTGTAAAAAGTACTTCACAATGATTGCTCTTTGTGCAAGAAATTTATCAAAGAGCCAGAGACCTCATCATCTAATTTCTTACTTTTTCTTAATTAACATTGTTCTCAGATCTCTGCTAAACTCCCGTGCTGAAAGGAAAAAAGTAAATACAGTACAGCAGGGAAAACTGGTTCCTTTCAACAAAACTGTGAGAGAGGCTTGAGCTTTTGTCAAACAGAAAGCACTTGCTAAAAAACTATTCCTAAACATTAGCAACTATATAAAAGCTTTTTATTTAATAGCATCCTCCTGGGAAACTGCGTTGGAATGTACAGCGGTTCTGAAAAAGGCACAAATTTGGCTGAAGTATAAATATTAGGTGCACAGAGGCGAAGCCATTGTGTAGGGTAGGGGTGGGGCAGGTGGGGTCCTGATTTCCAGTGTTGATAGAAGGATTCCAATTTCGTTTGGAATTTATTTTTTCCTACTACAATTACAGTTTTGCTAAGAAAAATAAAATATCGGCTGTGCTCCCATCTTGGTTTCTAATTTTCAGTTTCCACAGACAAGAGACGACCTCTCATTTACCCAAAAGAATCACCTTTCTGCAATCTCCAGAGCCGCTGGAAAAACAAGCGAGCCCAAGCCCACTGCCCGCACCTCCCGAGCACCTGGCTCGTCGATCCCGCCTGCTTCAGGTCGCTGGGGCTTGCCGGGTAAGCCAGCAGCCCGGATGCGGTGTGTGCCCGCTGCACGATCGTGTCTGTTGGCATTTCTGGGTGTGGATGCTCCAAACCAGTAAACCACGATACAGATCCCAAGCCTGGACTTTGAACCAAGCCCTTTTGCCTAGTTTGCTTTTTCCTCGTCAAGCCAGGATTCTTGCCAACTCAACTCACAGCTTCTCCGCGGCCCGCGGCTCCCCTCCAGTCACCTGCGCGCGTTCGGGATCGAAGCGCAGTCATGAGGGGGCTGGCGGAGCTCAGTCCACCAGCAGCTCCAAGGAGAGGCGCAAACTACAACTCCCATCACGCCCCGCAGCCGGCTCCCTCCCTCCTCTCGCTCCTTCCCCTTCAGCCTGCGGCCGGGCGGCGCTGGGCTTTTATCTGCACACCCAGCGAGAGGGAGCCGGATCCCAGCGAACTTCTCCGACGGCAGCGCTTTACCCGACGGCGGCGGCTCAGAGCCGGGTTCATCTCTGTATCCGCGCCAGCAGGGAGCCGGGGAGCAAGGGTTCTGTTCCGGGCGCACTGAGAGGATGGTCATCCGCGTGTTCATCGCCTCCTCCTCAGGCTTCGTGGCGGTGAGCGCGGTGTAGGCGGGCAGGGGTTGGGGTCGCTGGGCGCGGGTCTTGCGGGAGGCGCGCGGCGCTCGTCACTGCGCGTCCTGGAGGTTAGCGCGTCTGCCCGCGGGAGCCCGCGCGCGGCAGGTGATCCATCACACTCCGACAACAATGAAAAGGGCGGGGAGGAAAGGTAGATGAGGGACCCCGGCCTCACCCAAATGCCCACCCTGCGTGGCCTGAGAGGCAGACAACGCAGTCTGAAAATGGAGTCCGAGGGAAGCCCCCAGCTCCTGTCGTGTGGCGTGGAAATTTGGGGAGCGGGTTGTTCAAGAGCTTCGGGGGTCCACCTTCCCCTCGTTTACTTCTTCCGTGTTTGCGACCTTCAGGCTGGTTATGTTTGGCATGGGTACCTTTTCGGCTGCTTTGGTTTGTTAACCTAGGTCCTGAATGAAACAAGTTTAAGTGGGAATTGCTCTTCGTCCTCCCTTCCCGCCAGCAAGTGCATTTCTTTAGTTTTATACCTGCGCAAAGAGAATGATAAACCAGGTTTGTCCTGTTGTGCCACGGTGGTTTGCTTTCACTGTCATTTTTTTTCTTAGGGTTCCATAAATATTTTTACATCTTTATGTAAATGTGTGTATATGCACACTTTTTTTTTTCCACCTGTAATGCTGTGGTAAATTTTATCCTGGGGATGGATGAATTGTGATTTTTTAATTTAATTATTTTAGCTATTCTCTTTGGTGGATGTTCTTGATTTTTTTTTTTTTAAATGGAAGGAAAGTTAAATGGGTAGGGATGTCAGACTTTAAGGAAAAATTTAGTAGAGTATTTGACAGCCCACTAAGGCACATACCACATGTGTTTTACATGATTATTGAGACCTCGCTTCCTTAACCAAGAGTTGAACTATAGATTTACGAGCCTCCTTGGTGACATACATAATCAAGTAACATCAAAAAGTTTTTTATTTAAAAAGAAACCAACACGATCATACCCCCATTTGCACTAGAAACAATAGATGGGAAATTCCAACTTATCCTTATGTGCGGGCATGTTGGGGTCCTCAGACTTCCGACAGTTTCTGGCGTTTCTAGCTATTTGGATTGCTTAGTCATCCCTGCCTTTTGTAGATTTTCCCTCTGAAGCTACACTTGATGTGTTTGCAAACTGGCACTGTTTCAAGGGTAGATGTATCCAAATGTACTCCTTACTAAGAGTGCTACAAAGCTTTTGGTTTCACCACCGACTTGCATGGTTCAATAATTTTCCCTATAGCATTATATTAATTATGGAAGGGATGATTTTTATCATCCCTTCCATAAGAGATAAAGCCTAGACTACGTTGAGCAAGTCAGACAAAGTCGAGGTAATGACTTGGCTTATTCTATTAGTGCATAGTATATTGAGATACTTTGGGAACTCCACGTCCTTGTTTTTTCAGTGCCATTAGCAAATATTTATTGCCTCCCTGCTGTGTGCCTTTTTAACTTTTAAATGTAATGTTCTGTGTTTTGCACATGGAGCTAAAATTAAGAGACTTAAGTTTTAGTGTGGGCCCTGAAGTTTTATTGTGTAAGCGTGGATAAGGTGCCTCATATCTACCTGAGTTTCTCTTCTGTGAAATGAAGGATTTTTAGGAATAACTCAGAATTGCACTCTAGCTTTAAAGTATTTTGACATCGCCAGGTGAGTAAATGTGGATGAACTGTTAATAACAGCTTCTTTTGCTTGAACAATATACTTATCTATTAGTCCCAAAGTGAATTTCTTTCCTTGGGCATTTTACTGTGAAGGCTCAGATCCCCCAATGCCGTACCTCATAGCATGTGTTCTGACATGGTTTCGTTTGAGCTAGAAGACATGCGCAGTTACCACATGCTTACAGACCGTAAACACTAATTACCTATTTTAATGTTGGTGCTGTTTGAAGACCCAGTCTTTTCAGGTTTTAGAAAATCCTAGTTTGTTGATCTCCTCAATTATATCTTTTATCAATACACAGTTATTCATTAAGTCTCCCAATTGTAGTTTTATCTCTTATATCAGTACACGGTTTATCTGTGATATCCATACTTTTAGTGATGTTAAGGCTATGTTCATATGCAAGAATAATGATTTCTAAGAACTAATGTGGATGTTTAGATCAATTCTTGGGCTGGCGAGGCTAATGGGGCCAGTAGCATTAAGCTATATTAAGCTTTGGTGGCATAGGCATGATATGTTCCCTCCAGCAGTGTTGGGTTGATTGTTGGTAGTGTTTCGTTTGGTACCCAACTGTGACCAGCAAGTGCATGGGAGAACAAATAATTTGATTCTCGAGTCAGTTTGGTTTTAGCTGAAGTTTTTTAAACCCCAAGGAAGAAATGTGACTAGAATTAGACTTAGCCAAATAAGTCCCAGGGATTTCCAAAAAGATGCTCCACTTCAGTCATTAATAGATTTAAACAATCTATTTAGAGAAAATCATCCTATCTTCTTCCTATCCCCCTAGGCTCTCCAGCTTCAACAGTTGGAATAGCTAACACCAAAAGATATTCCTCCTTTGTCTTCCCTGGCTCCAGGTGGAGTCAGCTTTTACTAGGAAACAAAAGCAATGCCACATTATTATGCTACAGTTACCTGAAAATCTGATTACTTACTCAGCTGACCAGGTTGCTGTTTATTCACATTGTATTGTAGGGATATTGTTTTTCTCAGTTCTGAGAGAATGGTATATTCATAGAAATGTCATTTTACAATTTAATTTCTTCTGGATGTATTCCTGAAAGGGAAAGTCTTAGTAACTTTGTCTAGGAAATATGTTAATATGACTTTTTATATTAAAAACTTTGAAATCAGTCAATTATTTCATTTACTTAATCAGTCAATTATTTCATTTATTTATTCAACAAGTATTTTCTAAGAGTCTTCTGTTTGCCCAGCTCTGTCCTTGGTCTTCTGGGAAGACAGAGAATAGAGGGTGTGGTCTTTGTCTCCAAGGAATTTACTGGTGAGACATAAGTTAGGAAAGGTAGTAAAGTATAGCCTAAGGACACAGCTTCTTGCAGGAACATTCTTACCAGAGATCGAAATAATATAGGAGGCAGTGAGATGCAACGCAGGATGTCAGATAAAGAAGAAATGTGTCAGAAATCATGAAATATGCATGTGGGAGCCTTAGGCAGTTGGCAGGGAGAGGAATTGAGTTAGATTTGGAGCCTGGGAGAAAGTTCTTGAGCCCACCTTGCTCAAACTGGAAAGGGGCAGTTTTGGGTAGGACAGGGTAGACTCCTGAAAGAAGACTGAAAGAAGCCCATGACGACAAACTCTGTAGTGCTTAGCATCTCACAGATGTCTTCAGTTTCTGCAGCTTGTCTGCTGCCTAGAGCCTTTTGTTTCTCAGGGAACATGGAGCTGCCTGGCAGTTGGGGAGCCCTGGTCGTGTGATTGCAGAAGAATCTTTACCTTTCTGCTTGCCTTGACTAACATTTATCAAAAAGTGAATAAAGTCTTTTACTCCTCATTAAAGTTCCTGGGCTCTGTTAGAGTTCTAGGGAAACCTAAAGATATCTCTAGTGAAGCCCAATTACCTAATTTTATAGAAAAGGAAATTTAGGTGTAGAGATTAAGTGACTTTCCTGGAGGCCATTTATGTCCAGTCAGTGCAGAGCTGAGATTTCATAGGAAACCAGATTCCTATGATTCAATGATTCATGTACTCATCAGATAATCACTGAAAACTTACTTACCCAGGCTGTGTATTAGGTGATGTTAGGTGCTAGGTATATGTGGTGGTCAGAACAGACGTGGACTCTGCCCTTATGGGATAAATCAGTGCTGTCTGTCTCCATTCAGTTTGGAGACTTGGGATGCACACTGTTTAATCAAGGAGAATGAAGGACTGATGCTGGCTTGGGAGATGTTTCCATGGGGCAGGGTGAAATGAGCTAGATGTCAGTATATCCCAGGATGTTGGAGAGCCACCGTCACACTAGGAGCAAAAAGATACAAAGGAATTGGAAGCAAAGTTGGAAAACATAGAACTTCAAAATGAGGGTGGGTATGGAAGGGGAACACATGGATACTATGCTCAGACTTGTCTTGCTGTTTACAACTGTAAAAAATGTATACCTGCCTCTTTGGGTGATTTATAACTATTTTATACACACAATTACCAGGTAAGGTGTTACATCCCCGTGAATGTATTCAGTGAGACTTCCCAGTGTAAGGACACCTCAGAAAAGAGTTCTAAGGCAGTTAAAGTCAGGATGTGATCATGTAGAATGGACTGAGTGTTTATATCTAAGTTACTCCAGTAACAGATGGAGCTAATGAGAGTATACTTGAGCATTTTAGGATCTTTAGTTCATTGGATCCTCACTGACACATGGCAGGGTAATTATTAATATTTATTCCCATTTTCCAGATGAAGAGACTGAAGTGAACTGAGCTTACTGAGATCATATGATCATACTCAGTAGGTGGAGGGACCCTTAATCAAACCCTGGTGGGCAAGTGGCTTTAGAGATGCTAGAGGAGAAGTTCTCCCTGTGGGCTCTGTAGCATCCTGGGGGAATGAGATTATCAGGGGTACTTGACATCCTGCAGTGTGTGGGACAGCTCTGCATAGAGAACTGCCCCATCCAAAATGCCGAGGGTACCCACTGAACAGAAACAGGGCTGAAGGACATTGGCAGAGGAGGGTGTGGAGTGAGATTCGGGAAGAGTTGGGAGCATACACGTGATAAGAAGCAGGAGTAAGCTGGGGGCCCAAGGAGAGGATGTGGTTGTGATGGAAGGTAAGGGTGAGAAAGTTTGTATATTAGTTCTCCAGGGCTGTCATTAACATAATACCAAAACCTGGGGTGCTTAAATAACAGAAATTTGTCTCAACATTCTGGAAGCTGGAAGCCTGAGATCAGGGAGTTGGTGGGATTGCTTCCTTCTGAGGGCTGTGAGGGAGAGTCTTTTCCATGTCTTTCTCCTAGTTTCTGGTGGTTTGTTGGCGATCTTTGGCATTCCTTGGCTTGTAGATGTATTACCCTCATCTCTGCCTTCACATTCATATGGCATTCTTCCTTTGTGCATCTATCTTTGTGCCCAAATGTTCTGTTTTTATAAGGACACAAGCCATACTGAGTAGAGCCTACCCTAATGATGTCATCTTAACTTGATTATCTGCAAGCATCCTATTTCCAAATAAGGTCACATTCATATAGGTACTCGGGGTTAGGACTTCAATATCTTTTCGGGGAGACACAACTAAACCCAAAATAGCATGCAACATGAGGGTTGAAATAAAAAGACTAATTGTTGATGTTTTTCTCATTTAATTGAAATGACTGGGCCACATTTCTTGATACTTAAAGGTAGCAGTGGATATTGAAGTATATGGAACTATAGTCTGTGTATGAGGTCTTTTGCCAGAAAGTGGGATTTATTAATATTCCAAGTGAAGATCTAATCTCAGTTTTTCTAGTACATTTTAGTATTTCCCAAATTTGATGTACTTTTAATCCATTCTACAGTAACATTTAAACTTATAAATACAATCAAGGGTATGGACTCCTTTATGAAATTAGGAGCTGTTTACCCATTTGTATTTGGACACTTTAAAGAAGGATTTCAATCTTTTTGAAGAAACTAAATGTTTTTTAGCCAAGATAAAATAATTTATTCAAAAATCAAAATGTGGCCAGGTGTGGTGGCTCACGCCTGTAATCCTAGCACTTTGGGAGACTGAGGAGGGCGGATCATGAGGTCAGGAGTTTGAGATGAGCTTGGCCAACATAGTGAAACCCCGTCCCTACTAAAAATACAAAAAATTAGGCGGGCATGGTGGCAGGCGCCTATAATTCCAGCTACTTGGGAGGCAGAGGTGGGAGAATCGCTTAAACTCTGGAGGTGGAGATTGCAGTGAGCTGCCATCACGCCATTGCACTCCAGCCTGGGCAACAAAAGTGAAACTCCGTCTCAAAAAAAAGAAAAGAAAAGAAAAGAAAATCAAAATGTATTTCACTTACAATTAAGAAGAAAATAAATAGAAAGATTATTAAGAACTATATCTTTGAAGGCAGAAAGATTGGTGGTGTTTTATTTCCTTGAAATTCTCATTGATCCAGTTATTCAAAGAAAAACATATATGATAACATTTTAAAATTATATGCTATTAGAAGGAAACATTAAGATAAGGTTTAGATTCTGGAATGACACTTCAAATTCTGCAAATATTCTTTTACCCATTATAAGTAGCATACAAACTTTTTATTAAGAAAATAGAAGAATTAAAAGTTTTTTTAGTTGACACATAATTATACATATTTATGGGGTATCTAGTGATATTTTTGTATATGTAATGTATAGTGGTCAAATCAGGGTAATTGGCTCATCAGTCCCCTCAAATATTATTTTTGTGTGTTGGGAACATTCAAAATCTTTCCGAGATACCTGGAAATATCTTACAATGCTACAGAATGCTAGAACTTACTCCTCCTATCTTGTTGAAAACATTTATTTATCTTTCTGTCCCTGGGTTATTTCACTTAATGTAGTGTCCTTGGATGCATTCATGTTGCTATAAGTGACAGGATTTTATTCATTTTATGGCTGAATAATATTCCATTATCTCTTTACACCATATTATCTATTTGTCTGTTCAACACTTAGATTGATTCCATGTCTTAGCTATTGTGAATAGTGCTGTAGTAAATAAGGGAGTGCAGATACCTTTTTGAAATACTGATTTCCTTTCCTTTGGATAAATTCCCAGTAGTGGGATTGCTGGATCAAATGGTAGTTCCATTTGTAGTTTTCTGAGAAATTTCCATACTGTTCACTATAAATGCTGTACTAATATACTGCTTCCCACCAGCAGTACATGAGTTCCCCTTTCTCTGCAACTTCACCAGCATTTGTTATTTTTCGTCTTTTTGATAATGGTATTTCTAGCTGGGGTGAGAGGAAATCTCATTATGGTTTTGATTTGCATTTTCCTGATGATTACTGATGTTAAGAATGTTTTCATCTATTTGTTGGTCATTTGTATGTCTTCTTTTGAGAGCTGTCTATTTAGATCACTTCCCCAATTTTAATTGGATTATTTATTTTGTTACTGTTGTTTGGGTTCCTTGTATATTCTGAATATTAATGCCCTGTTGACACATAGTTTGCCTCTTTTCTCCCATTCTGTAGGTTGTCTTTTCACTTCATTGATTGTTGAGGAAACTAAATTTTGACATCTATTTATAATATGAAGAACAAAGGTGGTTTGCATATTGCAGAAAGACTCATGTAAGATGGTGTGAGTCTTGTCTTTTCCTGTTTTTCAATTTTTTAAATCAAAAATTGAAAAGGAAAAGAACTATTGGTGAAAAACTAAGCAGACAAC
This sequence comes from Cacajao melanocephalus, assembly GCA_963573385.1. NCBI lineage: Eukaryota > Metazoa > Chordata > Mammalia > Primates > Pitheciidae > Cacajao > Cacajao melanocephalus. The sequence goes on from CAUYLG010011963.1 coordinate 15,694, forward strand.
AGGAAGTAGTATGAGATATTAAGTAAACAATATTTTTTCCTTAGTTATTTTTCATCTTTGATTTGTAAAAAGTTCTTAAATGAATTGTTTTTTTCTATCAAATTAGAAATGGATGACAGAATAGAAAAAAAAATCCAGATTCATAGTGAATGTTTCTATTTTCTAAAGTAGAAATTAGCATGACTTACTGATGATTACATAGGAAAGTTTAAAATACTTTGTTTTGGGCAAGGTGCAGTAGCTAACGCCTGTAATCTTTGCACCTTGGGAGGCTGAGGCAGGCAGATCTCTTGAACTCAGGAGCTCGAGACCAGCCTGGGCAACATGGCAAGACCCCAACTCTACAAAAAATATAAAAATTAGCGGGGCGTGGTGACATGTGCCTGTAGTCCCAGTTACTTGGGGGGCTGAGGCAGCCAGGGGCGCTTGAACCTTGGGAGGTCGAGTCTGCAGTGAGACTGGCCACTGCACTCCAGCCTGAGTGACAAAGTGAGACATTGTCTCAAACAAACAACAAACAATACCCCAAAACCATCACCACCAACAATAAAAATATTTTATTTTGAAATGCATATTTTTAAAATGGGGTCTAGAAATTATTATTTCACCTGCTAAACATCAGTTTTTTTAAAAAATCACCCTCCAAAGTCTAAAGTCAGGAGATCCTTTTAGGCTTCAGGAATTTTTTTTTTTTCCAGCAGGAATTGCTTTAAATGGGTATTATTTTAGCTGCAGAATTAGTTAGAAATTTAAGTTCCTATTTAAGCCACATTCCTGTATTCATTTTTTTCTGTGATTAATTTTATTTTATATTGTTTATCCATGATGCAAAAAAAGATGTTAGTCTTAAAAATTTAGTGAAAATTTTTTTTCTTCCGTGAAATGGCAAATTCTTGTCAACATTTGTGGGGACTATTCTACTTCAGGTTATATGCAGTTGTCATTTGAGGGTCCTCCTTCTAGTTTTAGCTTGGGAACAGGTCAGTGAGCCTTTCTGTTTAGTGTTTTTTTTTTGACAGTGATGAGTGTGTGCCATGGCTTAGTTTTTGGGAGGGCAATGGGGTGGCTGGAAGGAGTAGGGCAGGAGGGGAGGAGCTGGAGATTGGAAGCCTGTGCTAGCTAGAAACTGCACAGCCCAATTGAAGGCAGTGCAGTTTCCCTTCTATCTCCCTCTCTTAATAGGCTTATCTGACTTCAGCTGTCAGCACTGGCTAGTTTCTCAGGAACTGGACTGTGGTAATTTAAAGGGTTAGTATTGTTATCTCTTTTATATTTGATTTTTTTCCTAACTCTAAAAAAGAAATAAAACTAGGAAAAGCACTTAACTGAATGTTTCCCTTCTGGCTCATGAGAGCTTTGTGGTGGGATGGAAAGCTGAACTCAGGTGCCAGTGTGCAGATGGATGGGGCCCCACCTGCCTGCAAACTTAAGCACTTTTAGGCTGACACAGCCTCTGGGGCAATTTGGGAACAATGTTGTTGGTCACCTTTGTTGCTATTGAGAGCTTATTCCCAAGGGGATCTAACTCTTTTGAGCTGGCTCAGTATTTGCCAGACTCCAAGGATTTGTTTCCTGGAGCTGACCCCTGAAGTGGAAGGGCAGAGTGAGGTGTCCAGCAGGATGTGTCTGCTTTTTTGTGGGGTCTTGGTGGGCCTTCTGGCAGCATTGCTTCTCAGTTTACGAAGCAGATAGGGAATGTTGGGTGCGATTGAGGGCAGGGGGTTCTAACTACTTCAGGATGTGTTTTCCATTTTCTACTGGGTCGTGGGCCAAATCTGAAATGGATTTTTGTCATCTTCAGTCTAGTGGCTTTGAGAGTGGAGGAGTGAGAGTAAGACACACAATTAGTTGACTTGATTGACAGGTCAGTTCAGTGGTATTTGGTAAATGCAACTATAGTTTAAGTCAGCAGCTGTTGTACATGAGTCATTCAGATCATATTTTCACTGCCTAAGTGGTGCTTACTACTATGCACTTGGTCATTATTCTTTGTTGTATATAATACAGTCAGCCCTTAGTATCTGTGGGTTTCATATCTGTGGATTCACCCACCTTTTGGATCAAAAATACTCAGGAAAAAAGTGGACAGTTGCATCTCTACTGAATATGTATAGAAGTTTTCTGGTCTTCGTTCCCTAAATAATATAGTATTACAACTATTTACATAGCATTTACATTGTATTAGATATTATAAATAATCTACAGATGATTTAAATTATATAAGAAGTTTTACATAGGTTATATGCAAATACTAAACAACTTGATACAAAGGACTTGAGCATCCGAGGATTTTAGTGTCTAAGGGACACCAAATATACTGTGCATGTTTTTTTTTAGAGCCCTGGCTTGATTTAAGGATTGCTGAATGGCACATAGATTTCATCCCAAATGACAGCTCTGACTGATAGATAGTGGCTGCCTAGAGAGCTGGGAGAGGGCTTTTGGAGCCTTGACTGGGATCAGCAGGAAAACAGTATGATTGATTGTTGATGCCTGCTCTGGCACCAGAGGGAGGATCAGGGCTTATGCCACATATTTGCCATCCCTGCCTTAGACTTCATGTATTTAGACTCTGCCTTTCAGTTTCCTGTAACTGATATAGAATATGTTGAATCTGTGAGTAACAGGGCAAAGGAATATGAAACACCAAGTTGAATTGATGAATATCCTCTGCAAACATGTCTGTCACCCCAAATTTGATGGTGGGGCTGGGGGGGTTGATAAAGCGCCAGGATTTCTGTATTTAATGAAGATGAATGGTATTTCCCAGGATCTTGACTGTGAATTTGAACAGTGAATTTTTAATGACTGTGAAATATAAATTGGGCACTTTCAGATCTGGCAAATGGGCAGGTGGATGATGGTAAAAGCAGTAACTGGCCTTTGTAGAAAAATGTGGGAGACAGGAGAAGGAAAAAGACGCCTGGAAGAGATGTGCTGAGCCTTGGAACACTGAAAGGACAGGTGAACAATTACTATTTACCTGTGTCCAGCAATGTGGTACAATTTTACTTTATTTTATTTCATCCTTACAATCACCCTATAAACTATGATTTCTTATACTCATTTTACAGATGAGAGTGTTGAGACACAGGGTGGTTAAGTAGCATGTCCAGGATTATTAAGCTCAGTGGTAAAACCTAGATTCAAACCCTTTTCTTCTGATTTTGTGCCTGGTACTCTTTACATTGCCCTGCATTGCCCACCAGAAGAGCCCCTGACCAGAGACTAGTGAGAACCTTGGTTGTGCTATCGCAGCAAGTGAATAACAGTGTTTGAACTCAAGCTAACAGTGTTTGAGCTCAAGCTATAATAAAGAGAGGGGATGCTGCAGGACTCCTAAAGAGTGGTTCCAGGGGACCCCACTCAGCTGCTGAGCTGATAATTGTAGACACAATGTCCTTAGAACATGTGAAAGCAATGGCTTTGTTTTTTCATAGACTGACGAAAGCTAAAAGGAGTATGAGTTAAAATTGAAAGCTAATATTTCATAATAATTATAATGAGTACCATTCACATGTGGAGGCAATACTAGAGGGCTGTGTTTGTTATTTGTATTCCTTAAAGTAACTCGGTATAGTAGCCATTCATATTTACCCTGACCCCTCTCAGAATAGTAAGCAATCCTAACTTTAAACAGCTTGCCTTGTCATAGAACCCAGAAGGTTCAGATAGCCAGATCTGTACCATCTTCTTCCTATAGGCCGTGTCCCAGAGGAAGACTTCAGAGGTTAAAGGAAATGAGGATAGGCAGTGCTCTGAAGAGACTGTTTAATGTTTTGCTGGATACCCTGAAACTAAATGTATGATTTCCTTCAAATATGGTTCTCTTGCTGTGTGTGATAAAGTTGAATAAAACTGACTTGATGTGTTGAACTGGAGGGAGCAGGACTGGATGGGAGGGCACTAGGTAATATGGGGAAAGAAAGGTTGACCAGGATGGCTATAACCCAGAGATAGGGTCATAGGCAGAGATATGTAATATATTGGGGGCTTTAGGGCAACAGATCCATGGGGACAAATGATTGAGGTGGAGGTGTGTGCCCTCATCTTTCACATCTTGAACCCTAGATTCCTAGGAGAAATGCTCTCTATGGGCTGATTATTCCCTGTTTTACACTCTGCACAAAAGTGTTCTTGTGACTGGAAAGAGTTTATCAATGTATTGCAGCCTGCTGTGGGAATTCAGTGCAAGAGAGGGAGTAGAAAGTGGGAGGTCAGAGTTGGGCTATTGGTGGAAAGGAGGGAATTGACGGTCTGGGGGAGTGTAGACAGCCTCCATCTGTAAAGGGAAAGGTGCAGTCAACATACACAGATAGGGAGGAGGCCTGCGGGAGTGGTCAGTGAAGCTGCTGTTTACACACTTCATCTGTCCAGCTTAATTGCTCCAAGATCATTGTGCTTTGTTTATTGTCAACCATCTCTCTAATATTAGATTCTTTATATGTGAGTTATTGAGAGAGCCCCATAAGCTTGGTAGATAGAAGAAATTTGTGTGATACCAAGGCGGTGATGAGTAGAAAGAATGTAGACTCTAGGGGCAGAAAGACCTGGGTTTGAATTATGGATCTGATACTCTAATGGGCAAGGTGGCTGAGCATGTCTTTTTACTTCTCTGGATCTCATAAAATCTACTTGTAAAGTTGTTGAAGCTTAATGAAGTGGCAGCCATTATTATTATTGAGTGTCATTTAAATTTGTTGGCAATAATTCTCTAATTTTTCTGTGATTTTTTTTCAACTTTGAGCTATAAAGATTTAATTAAGGAAAAAAAAAGTTCAAATAATCAGATAATAGATCTGGAGTTAGATGAAACATAGCCTTAGGAACACCCCAAACTGTCATTGTTTATTTAGGTTAGTGTAGGCTGGCAGTCACAATCTGGTTGCAAGTGTGAAACATCCTCTTTTGAGTTAACACGCCGTTTTAAATGCTTTTGAGCAATATTTTAAATACTGGGAGCTATCTTTCTTATACACAGACATCACCTGGATTTCCCATTCTTCTTAAGACATCTGAAGATTACTTGATCCTGGTGTCTCACTCCATCGTGGCATCATGGCATCTTGGGGTGGATCCACCAGAACTGAGCAATGATGGCCCCTTGCCTTGGGGCCTGTATCTTTAGTATCTACACAGCCCCTCATCATTGTCACCATTTCCCAACTCTGAGTCATTTGTTACTGAGCTTGTATAAATTTTTTTCTTATAATAGAAAGTATTTCTTGGCATCTATGTCTTTCAAAACTGCAAAACCATAAGATTATATCGAGAAGGCTATATATATATATATGTTTCATGAAGAAAGAGAACCAGCAAAAGTTTTTTTGTGTGTGTGAAAGGAAGGAAATAATAGTTTTAAATGTTTATTAGTTGTTTGCTGGCTTCATTCTTTTACATTATTAACTATATGACTTCTGTCGGCATTTGAATATTTGACTCTCTGTGGAGGCTGATTACTGTGGGTTAAAAGTACCTATTTGCTATGTGCTTGGTGCTAGCATGGTGTCAGTCTGTAGTCACTTTGTAATCTCAAAACTGCTACTCTCAGGTTATTAACTCTAAGGTAGAACTGCCTTGAAAAGCTTGAAAATAGTTGATCATACCCTAAACCAGGGATTGTCATCAGAGGCATTATTGACATTTTGGGCTGGACAGCTTGTTGTTGCAGCGGGTTGTCTTATATTGTAGATACAGGGCAGTTTGCTTGGTTTCTACCCACTAGGTGTTCTAGCACCCTTCCTCCAGGTTGTAACAACCAAAAATGTCTCCAGACATTCTCAAATGTCCTCTTGGGGGAGAAATTGCCCCTGGTTGTGAACCACCACTCTAATCTATAGTATTAGAGAGGAAATGGTCTCAATCTGAGAGGACTCAGATTGCTTTAAAACTGGAAGGAACTGAAGAGATCATTTAATTCAGCTTCCTCTTCTGATAAGGTATGAGCTGTTAAATGACTAGTTCGAGTCTACATTGCTTCCAAGCTCAGGACCCATTGTCCTCATACTTCTAGAGCAGTGTATTGTGGAGCTAGAATACTGTACTGAAAGTTGGGAGACTTGGAGTCTGGTTCTGGCAGTGCCCTTTAATCAGCTTTATTTATGTCTTTGGACAAGAAACTTGGCTTCTCTGGGCTTCAGGTTTTTCATTGTGTTGTTATTGTTGTTTCCTAATTGAGATATAATTCACATACCATAAAATTAGCTTTTAAAAATTTTATGTCCCAGTGGTTTTTTTTTATGTTCACTATGTTGTATAATAATCTGATTCCAGAATATTTTATCACTTCTATTCATGCCCATTAGTAGTCACTCCCCATTCTCACCTCCCTCTAGCTTCTGGCAAGCACTAATCTGCTTTCTGACTCAATGGATTTGCCTCTTCTGGACATTTCATGTAAATGGAATCATAAATGAAACCTTTGATGTCTGGCGTCTTTCACTTGGCATAATGTTTTTAAGGTTCATTTATGTTGTAGAATGTATTAGCACTTCATTTCTTTTTATGACTGAATAATATTCTGTGGTATGAGTATACCAGAGTTTATTTATCCATTTATCAGTTGATGGATATTTGGGTTGTTTCAACTTTTTGGCTATTATGAACAAGGCCACTCTGAACATTTGTGTCTAAGTTTTTGTATGAACATATGTTTTCAGTTCTCTTCTGTGTATATGTAGGAGTGGAATTGGTGGTTTGTATGATAATTTTATATTTTGTGTTTTTGAGGAACTGCCAAACTGTTTCCCAAAGTGGCCTTTTCATTTTACATTACCACTAGCGATGTATAAGGGTTCCAGTTTCTCTGCATCCTCTCCTACATTTGTGATTATTTGTCTTTTTCATTATAGCACTTTTAGGGAATGCAGTGGTATCTCAGTGTGGTTTTGATTTGCATCTTCCTAATGACTAATAATGTTGATGTTGTTTTTTTAAGAAGTGTTTGTGAGTGGTTGTGATTATCTTTTTTTAAAGATCTCTTCTAGCTCTGAAATTCAGATTTTTCTTTTATACCTTGGATAAACCATATGAATAACAGAATTGAGTTTGTAGGGAATATGTATTTTGGAAATTAATTGGGTTAATCAACTCCCATATGTTTATGAATATCTTATATTGTCTAGTGTTCAGCCATATTCAGGATGCAGAATGAGTATATGGCATGATCCTTCCCCTCAAATAGCTCTTAATCTTGAGGCACAAAGGTGAACATAGAAAATTGGGACAACACAGTCTCATATGGAATATAATCCTAAATTTACTCATCCTGTAAGTAAGTCAGGAAAGCAGGTATATCTACTTGGATGAGGGCAAAGAAAGGCATCAGAGCTAGATAGAAAAATAGCATATCTTGAGTTGGGGAGATGGCTGCTTTTAAGATTCTAAACAGTTTTACTCATTTAAAAGATGCCAGTGGAAAGTTAAAAGACTTAAATATTTTGTATTTATTGTGAATTGGAACAGATGTGCTTTCCCTGTTCTTTTTTGTCAAAGAAATGAATTTGATTTGTATATGCACTCTGCCCTTTGTTTTAGACTTGATGACCTCTTTTTCCATTTATATGTTTTTCCCATAGTGTGAGAGCAAGACAAGTGGCTACCCTGTAGTTAATTCCACAGCAATGTTTTAATAGCAAGCTTGGTTCTAAGAGATAATTAACACTAATGAAATGATGAATAATTCACCTTTGAGTTCTTTTTCCGTTAAAGGGAAAAAAATCATCCTGTTAACAAGATTAAATCTTGTGTGTTAGGTTCAGAAACCTAGAAAAACTTTACTGACTTTTCAGAGCTTACAGCTTCAAGGCCTAACTTTTTGGCCTGGCATTTTGGGCCCTATGTGATCTGATTCTGACCTACCTTTGCAGCATTTTCTCTCTCTATTCTTTTGACTACTATATATATATATAGCAGCATACCAGACTTCCATATATATATATATACATACACACACACACACACACACACACACACACACACACACACACACATATATATATATATATATATATATATATATATATATATATATATATACCAGGCTTCTTTTTTCTTTTTCTCTCAACTTCCTATCCCTTTCTCATGCTATTTCCTTTGCCTTATTGTGCTCACTTTGCATTGCATCTGGTAAGATTGCCTCATTTCTTCAAAGCTAGTGGCATGGCTATTCCTGATGAAGGTCATCCTCTCCCCTTTCTTCCACCTTTGCCCTCCAAATTGGGAGACTTTCTCTTCCACCTCCCTCCATGCTGTAGCTTGTGGAATGTTTTCTCTTGTCCTCAATGCAGTCAAGGTTCTTCGAGTTCTTAGTTCTTCAGGGTCAGGGACCTGTTCTGTTTATCTTTTCATTCTCCCACATTTCCTTTTAGAGTGCTTGGCACGTAGTATGCTATTGATTGAATGCAAAAGAAATAGCATTTCTGTATTTTCCACATCAGAGTAAAGCTAATCAAGAGTTTATGACCATGCCAAAGAGAGAGGGGAATAGAGTGTAGTTAGAAGTTTGCTCTGGAAAACATAAAGGCTGTACAGGACACGATTTATTTTACTGCTTCTTAAATAAGTGGCAGGAAGAATCTATGTTATTAAAGATAATTTTATTGTATAATTCTATTTAGATATCAGAATTCTAGAACCATGTGAAATGGAGCAGGAGATCTGGAAGGAAGCAGAAAAGCCACTGAGAGGTGATTGGCTCTTCATTCTGCATTCTACATGGCAGAGGGCCACCCTGTAGAACCACCTCACCCAGAGGACTGGTAATGAAGCAGGCAGAAGTCATCAAAGCCCAAGTGAGGGAAGTCACAATGGAAAGCTCTGAGAAGTGACAGCTCCCTTCTTTAGGCAGAATTGGAGAATTCCAGAAGCATAGTTTTAGACTGTGTTTGGCATAGAGTAAAACAGCAGAGTTTTACATTTGAATGGACTCTGGGAATGTCAGCACACCACATCAAAGTACAAAAATGGATCATCATGAGGATTTTTAGTCTAAAACAGATTAAATCAGGTTTGGCATATTTTGTTTTGATGTCTCTGCTTTACACTGCAGAAACATATGTGGTATATTTTAGAAAGATTTCTACATAGAAGTAGTTTAAAATAAAATATAATGATAAATTTGTGTTTGGAAGGGTGAGCTACAAGTATACAGGAAACCTCAATTTCCAATTCCAGGAGAAAGTAGGTTATTTCCTCCTAACTCTGGCCCCCACATTTGCAACTCCTTTTTTGCCATTCATCATCCCTTCTTTCTGCTTTTTGTTACAATACCTACAGACTTTCTTTTCCCATCATCCTAGGAGCTGTTCTTTTTGTGTTTCTTCTTTTTATGTTTCTGGTGCTATGCTTCTGTACTGTGTCTACACACAGGTGTAGCTTTTTAGCCCTCCCCATGCACTTTCGCCTTTGATGGTCCTGGCTCTATAGGCATGCCTCTGTTAATGCCAATTTCAAATTGAAGTTACTTGCAAGCATCAAATTAGAGGCTTTGTTTTGTCACCTGTGTTTCTCTAGTTCCTCAGGAGGTGTGTAGAACATTGAAAGTTCTTGTAAACACCTGAGTGAACCTCTTAACCTTTTTAAAGGGTTTTGATTTGTTATTTTTAATGCTAGTTCTTATGTATACACTCTCTCTCTCTTTCTCTCTCTCTCACACATACACACACACACGCACACGTGCACATGCGCAGAATTACCCTAATTCTCCTTTGTTAATTTCTTCACTTTTTCTCTGGAGTCAAGATGGAATGGAGAATTATATGGCTGAAGATCTAGAGAAGTTTGAGGTGGAGAGACCGGAATTTGTAGGCACGCTCCAAGTTGGACATTCTTTTATCTGGAATCAGGAATTAAGATCATCTGAGGGAAGGGCAAGTACCTGTAGAGGTTTCAGAAAGATACGGAAGTTCCCAGTGGCAGTTATGTGTGACAGAAATAGCATCGAGTCTCCAGCCAGTTAGATGGAGTTTTCAGTGGACAAGGAAGCTAGTATTGCTTAGTAGCCCAAGGAGGGAGCAAACTGCTGATAAGAAGACCAACCCAAGACAGAAGGTGAGTCCATAGAATGCAGGTGTCTTAGTCCATTTGGTTGCTATAAAGAAATACCTGAGGCTGGGTAATTTATAAAGCAAAGAGGTTTATTTGGCTCATGGTTCTGCAGGTTGTACAAGAAACATGGCACCGGCATCTGCTTCTGGTGTCACTCATGCCAGACATCACATGGTAAGAGGTAGGACGTAAGAGAGAGAAGGAAGGAAGGTGTCAGGCTCCTTTTAACAGTCAGTTCTCAAGGAGGAGACAAGAGTGAAAACTCATGCACTCTGGTGAGAATGGCATCAAGCCATCCTTGAGGAATCTGCCCCTATGACCCAAAAACCTCCTGCCAGACCCCACTTCCAACATTGACGATCAAATTTCAATGTGGGATTTGAAAGACAAATATCCAAATTAACAGCAGGTAAGGGCATCCAGACTTTCTCTTAAGTGTATCAGTTTATGCCTACTCTGGAAATACGAACTAATTATATAATTATAAATAATTATATAAATATATAAATAATACATAAATATGTACAATTATATAATTATTAAAATGTAATTATGGAAATCATCCTGTTCTTTATTATTTTTCAAATGTAAATAGAAGTAGTTTTTAGATAATTTTTAGAATCACTTTTCACACAATTGAGGACTGACTGATACAGAAATGAGAACAACATATTACAAAACACACTGTGTTGCAGAGTGGCATCTACGCACATTGATAAAGGCACGGCCTTTGGCTGGAGTCCTGCAATTCTTGTCTATAGAAAATACTATCCTCAGCAGGATTTCCTTCTTACTGCAGAGGTTTTAGACTATTACAGCAATTTTTGCTGTAGCAGCACTTCTACAAAGTATCCTCTAATTAACAGGAAGCGTGTGTATGAAGAGTTGTATGTAATTTTCAAAGAGAATCTCATCAAATAGTGGCACTGTAAATTAATATTTTATGCTTGGTTCACTTTTTTCTTTAGAAAATAAATATACGATCTTGATAGAAAATGTAAAAACAATAAAATCCAACCGCCCATGTCTTTCATTCCATGGTTCTGCTAATGTTTTATTATGGCTTTACATCACTAAGTACTACAGGTTTTTTTTTTTTTTTAAATGCAGACTTTAGTTTGTTATACACATGTTGATGGAGAAAGAGTTAGAGCCACTTGCATCGTATCAAACAGGGGAATAAATCAGCTACTGGGTATAAGCAGCCCTTCTGAAGCCACCCAACTGAGACCCATGGGGGTACAGATGTGATGTGCACATTGTCTTCATCCTCCAAAGGGGTTGATAGGGGAAGTCAGGGAAGGAGGCACAGACACGTGAAACTGTTATGAAACACTGCCAAGCTATATATTACTAAATGGTAGGTTTTGGTGACTGTAAGTATAATGGGAGTTTGGTGAAGGAGATGATTCTGGAGGGCAGTGGTTAAAGTAAATCAGGGTTTCCCAGCCTTAGCACTGTTGGCATTTTGGGCTAGATAATTCATTATTGTGGGGGCTGTTCTGTGCAATTTATGCTGTTTTAGCAACATCCCTGGCTTCTACTCATAGGTGCCAGTAGTATCCTTCCCCCAAATCCCCTCAGCTGTGACCACCAAAAATGTCTTCAGACATTGCCAAATGTCCCTTAGAAGGCAAAACCATCCCAATTAAGAACCACTGGGTAAACTTGATTGAGTGCAGTGTGGATTTGAGGCTGAGCTGTGAAGAATAAATAGAACTTGTGTAGGAAGTATGGACAATATGGAGGTGGTTTTAGCTGAGGAGAACCTTTCAAGTGAAGACTCAGAAGTGTGTCTGCAGCAGGGCTATTCAAAGTGTTGTCCAGGGACTTACCTGTGCTACCAGTATAAGTACTGCAATTGAGGGAATCATTTAGAAACTTTTATAGTGACTTTACAGAGTAATTTTATCAACTATAATAATGAAAACTTCAGGGTTGTAGTTTATCTTTGTTATTTAATTTTTCTAGAAATTAGTTTCCTGTTTTATAAAAGTATCATTCTGCAACAGATTGGAACATTAATATAAGAATGACAGCAAACTGGTCCTTGGCTGCCGAGACTTTGAGAGAGGCTGTGACCAGATTGGATTTCAGGTGCACAGTAGGACATAAGTTGGGCTAGGTATTGCCCAGATGGAGCATGGAGTCAGAGTGGTTTCTGACATCTCTCATGGTGCCTGACACATCTTAAGCCTGGTACTCAAATATTTTCAAGGTGGGTCAATGCCTGGAAAACCTCCAAGCAGAGCAAAATGGACCTAGCAGTAAGGAGGGGGGGACCCATTGGAAATTTTGGGTTGGGGTGACTTTTAGAAGGGTATATTAATGTCATTTTGTCTGTCTCTGTGATTTTAGTCTTTCAATCTGGTTCTCTCCATTTAGGAACCTTTTCTAATTGCTTACCCTGGAACCATAATTATTCGAAGCTGTAATTTATATATTTTAGACCTTACTATCAAATTATGTGTGTCCTGGCTGTTGGAATTTATAAACAGTCTAATGTCTGGCATAAAGTAACTTTTGTGATTATTTTGGCTTAAAGTAACTTTTGTGATTGTTTGGCGGTAGTTATAGCTGTCCCTTAAAGAAATAAAAGAGAGTACATTTTGGTTCATTTGCATTTTCTGTGAGTAGAAAAAGTCTGTGCCCTTGGCCCTGTTTTTATAGTGAAGTCAGTGGGTCCTGTGCCTGGATTAGCAGTAAAAAGTGAGATTATGAAGGCTGATTGTTTAGCCTGTGGCCATGAGCCCTGTCTTGCTTCTCTGAAAGTTTTGGGGAGCTTTAGTTTGCTGACATCCCACCTGTCACTTACTTTACTGTTGCCCTTCATTTATTTGTTTGAACATACTGAACATACTTATTTAATATTCCATGCCTGATAATTTCAATCCGAAATGTTTGTGGGATTTTTTGGTCTCTTTACCGTTTTTGCAGCTCTGGCTCATGATACCTTATGTGTTCCCAGAATGCTTAATTTTTGAATATTAACTGCTTCCTTGGTGATATCTCAAAAACAATTCCTGGAAATAATATGTGGAACTTTGGGCTTTGTATTTTCATTTGGGATGAAATTTATGGGAAAACAGTTCTTAGTTATCCAACTTCTAAATTCGTATCATTTGGGAGAATGGGGAAGTAGACATTGGGCTGCTTTATAGGAGATCTGGGTTCCAATCCTGAGTAGTGCTACTTGTATATTGAGTGATTTAAGGTAAGTTACTTAATTAAGCTCTCTGTCTCAGTTTTATTTTGTCACATGAGTAGGTTGACAGGTCAATAAATAGCTGTAGGATGAATGACTGATTTCAGGATCATGATCTAGACCTTGACAATTTCATCTTCACTATTTGTGCAAATTCCTTATTTGCTAAGGTAGCGTGCAAGGTACCTTAAAATCATAGAGATATAGCATATGGGCCCTGCTCTTGAGAATTTAAATAACTAAACAAGATCCAGTAGCTCAGAAGTAAGTGGAGAGTGTTCTGGATTGGACTGGTATTATGTGCATTTTAGGATGTTTTAGCAGCATCCCAGGCTTCTACTCATAGGTGCCAGTAGTATCCCTCCTCCAAATCCCCTCAGCTGTGACCACCAAAAATGTCTTCAGACATTGCCAAATGTACCCTAGGAGGGCAAAACCATCCCAATTAATAACCAGTGGGTACACTCAGTTGAGTGCAGTGTGGATTTGGGGTTGGGGGTGGGGATGTGGTCTCACTTTGCCACCCAGGCTAGAATACAGTACTGTAATGCCTGGGTGCACTAAGGCTCTAAGTTAGGCCTTGTTGAAAGAGGATGACTTAAATATTGAGAAGGCAGAAAGGTATTTAAGGAAAGGGGAATAGAAAACCAAAGGATTATGAGGGATAATTCACTATAGTGAGGGAGTAAGTGTAGGAAAGCAGAGGTGGGAGGAGATGACGTGGAGAATTCACTTGGGACCAAGTTATGATGAGCCTCAAATGCTAGGTCTAGAGTGAGAACATTCTTCTGTAGTCAGAGGAAGCTCATGAAAGTGTTAGGCCAGTCAAGTGATATGCAAATGAAGTTTTAAGATGCTAATAGATATAGAATAACCAGGAATGGTGTATTATTCACATTTCTCTCAGGAAAGAGATGGCATATGGAAAAGAGTAATTGAGAGGAGCTTAAGAAAGAGTGGGCATGAACACATGAAACCAACAAAAATTTGGAAAGCACCCCAGTGATTGCCGCTGCAGGTTTTGGGGTGGAAAATGGTCTGGCTGTTGGCCAGGGTGACTGAGCCATGTATGTCTCATTGTCTAGCTGGCTAGCTCAAGCTTCTTCACTTGGTGGTGGTCTCAGGAGTCTAATAGTGGTAAGAAGGAAAGCCCCAAGTACTTTTCAGAACTCCATTTATATCAGTCTTGCTAATCCATCAAGATTCAAGGAATGGAGAAGTAGACCCTATCTCTTGATGAGAATAGTTGCATTTCACAGTGTCAGGGTGTGGACGCACAGAGGTAGAGAATTTGTGAATACTTTTATAACCTGCTGTAGTATATGAAAGAAGAAATAATTTTTTATTAATATTCCAAATCTTAAAAAAATACTCCAAATCAATTGCTACTTATTTTAACATAGCTGATATGAAGTACTGTGGCTTACAATCCTATTTTATTTATTTATGAAGTATGATTGTATTCACTGAAATTTTGAGAAGGAAAGATAAAAATATTTGGTGTGGAATTACCACATTGTGATTTATTTTTGCTGAATATCAAGTGAATTTTCCAGTCCTTTCCAGTGAACAAATGGATGGAATTTGTGTGGGATTTTGTTTGACAGTATGTCCATTGTAGCTCAGCGTTCAGAATCTTTGTTTTGATTTTTACGAATGCTGTTTTAGTCTCTGTTCTGTTTTCTTTTCTCATGGCTTCTACTCCTTTATGGACAAACATCGTTGGTAAACCCCCTAACTTCATATGCTGTCATTGTTCCATCTTGGTAACGATTTTGTTGGGTTTGCTAAGCCAAAGGTGAGCTGCATTAGACCCACTGAATAAATTTATGCTTCATCCTGGTTGTTCTTCTTGGCTATATTATTCTTGTACTTTCCCTATAAGCTTCAAGAGATTCAGGAGAAATGTTTTGATAGATGTTTCTTTGTCTTCTTTGTAGAGAGCTTGATGTGCATCTGGACAAAAGGACGAAAGAGCAGGTGGGATTGGAAGTGTCTTGTACCTGCTTGAGGGGGGTGGTGTTAAGGTTTGATCCCTTTTACTTTCATTCCTCCCCAGTGCAGATATCTGATTCTATTATGGCTTGCCCTAGGGATCTATGTGAAAACACTGTGACAATTCCTTCTTGTCTTACCTGGTTAATATCCTAGCAGGAAGGTAACTTTAAGTGACCTATTACTTAATTCATTAAAACTGCAATTAATCTTTTAAAGGAGGAATTAATGACACAGTGAAAATGTTTATAAGCAAAGATCTTATCTGGGTCGTTTTGTTGGTGGGAGGGGCGGTTGGGGATGTAGTCTCACCTTGCCACCCAGGCTAGAATGCAATAGTGCAATACCTGGGTGCTTTTGTCAGGGAAGATTTACTTGAGAGGGTGACTTTAAAGCTGAGGACGTAAGAGGGAGCATATGAGTTAGCTAGGTGAAGCTGGAAAGAGGTTTCATGCGCTGCTGACTACCTTATGGGAAGTTTGGATGCAGGAAGGATGGTACGATTGAGCAGATGAAGGGAGACTGCATAGGGTTAGTGTAGAGCAGTGGTCCCTTAAGCTTGATTCATGCATCACTTGGGAACTTGTTAGATTTGCAAATTGTTTTTTTTAAAAAGCTTTATTGAGATATGATTAGTGTACCATACAGTTCACCTACTTAAACTATACAGTTCAGTGGCTTTCAGGATATTTGCAGAATTGTCAGCTATCACCGCAATTTAAGAACATTTTTATTACCCCATAAAGAAATCTCACACCCCTTTAGCCATAGGTCCCCAAGCCTCCCACCTTTCTCACTCCAGCCCTACGCTACCACTAATCTACTTTCGGTTTATAGGGTCACCTACTCTAGACATCTCATACAACTGGAATCATATGATATGTGGTCCTTGATGACTGACTTCTTTCACTTAGCATGATCTCAGAGTTCATCCATGTTGTACATGTATCAGTACTTCATTTTTATGACTAGATAATGTTCCATTGTTTAAATATATGAAATGCAGATTCTTGAGCCCCATTCCAGTCTTTCTGAATCTGAAACTCTGGGGAGTATTCTCCCTTCCATAACCTGTGCTTTAACAAGCCCTCCAGGTGACCCAGATTCACCCAAGGGTGGAGATTCACCTGCAGAGGGATGGGAGGGGGCAAGGAGTTGAAGAGTTGGGCACTTTTCATCATTGCCTGGACCCAGGTATGGACTTTTTCCTTCATCTTAAGAATAATGGGAAGTTACTGAAAGGTTTTTAAAATAGAGATTAGAAACCATCTAATTTGTTTTTTTTTTTTTTAATTCATTTTAGCTTTTCTGTGTAAAGTGGTTTGGGGTAATCTAGCTAGAAGAAGATGTAGGAAGCTCTAGAGGAGACATGAGGGTTTAGCATGGGCCAGTGGCAGTGAAAAGGGAGAAATGTGGATGGGTTCAAGAAAAAATCTGAAAGCAGAGAGGTCATGACGTGATGGTTAATTGCATCATCAAGGCGAGTCAATGATGATGTCCAGATTTCTAGATTAAGCTGGTGAGTGGGTGCTGGTGCCATCACTAAGATCTTCTGAATTTTCTGGTTTTCTGATTTATGAGTAAATCTTAGTCACCCATTCTTCCTTCTAGAATCCATTCTTCCAGGCAATTCCTAGAGGAAACGTTGGATAACATTGAATATATACCATGTGGAAAATACTCTTGAAAAGATGTATCATGATGTAATCGGGTTTTTTTTGGGGTGTTGGTGAAGCACAGGTCCCCTGAGAGAATGCTGTGGATTCTTGGTCTCCGCTCTCTTAAGAGTAAGAGAAGGGACCACTGCAGGTGTGCTGTACGCCCATAAGAGTAAAATATTGGACCCAAGAGGTGTTGCAGAAAGGTGATTTTATTTAGGTAGAGAAAAGAGAAGAAAAGGAGAAGAAGAGAAAGACTTCCACGAAGACTATGGAAGGGGATTCCAAAGGGGAAAGAGAGCTCCCACTATGTGGTAAAGGGTTCCAGAGAGCTGGAAATCCAGTGTGGGTGAGGGAGCAGGGGAATTTATCTGGAAGAAACTCCCAAGTTCCTCTGGCCAATGAAAAGAGTTCCTTTAAACTTCCTATGGAGTGATTGACTCTTAGTTTCTTCCCGTGCCCACGGAATTCAAACATAAACCATTAAATCTCTTGGATGGAGAGAAATGGGAGGAGGTCATGGTGCTGGGAAATACTTGCCCTTAAAACTACACCCCCTCGGGGACCCGGTAAGAACACATTCCCTCAATAACACATCAAGGACCATAAGTACAGTTGATCTTTCCATATTTGCAGGTTCCACATCCTTGGATTCAACCAACGTGGATGAAAAATATTCATAAAAAAAGAACAATTCAACAATTAAAAAAACAGAAATTTAAAAAACAATACAATGTAACTGCTATTTACATAGCATTCACATGGTATAAGGTATTATAAATAACCTAGAGATGATTTAAAGTAAAAGGGAGATGTGTGTAGGCTATATGCAAATACTATACCATTTTATATCAAGGACTTGAACATCTTCAGATTTTGGTATGGGTATGGGGGGACTCCTGAAACTAATTACCCTCAGATACTGAGGGACAACTATAACATAAATGTGAATGTGTGTGCACACACACTGAACCTGTAGTAACTATATATTAAAGAATATACATGAGAAGGTGAGAAGTAAAGGTGTCACCAAATTGTTTAGACTTAGGAGTATGTGTAGAAGTCTTTTGAAGCCTGATGAATTTGTGTAATTTAGAGAAAAGAGATGGAGTGTTTTGATGAGAGGAGAGAGAGGCTTGAGGTAGCCAATTCTGAAAGGAATGCACAGCAAGATTGCAGAGTTCTGAAGGTAAGATAAACATGGGAATGACTGATAAAGAGTAGGACCAGCAGACTACAGAACTTTTTTTTTTTCTTAAGGGCCAATGAGGAGTATAAAATTCTGAAAAGGCAGTGATATGTGCTTGAGAAGAACACTCTTGTCTGCTTTTAGATGGGAGAAAGTAGGACAGTAAATTTTTGGAGGTATTGGCATCAGTGAGATAGAAAAGGGACTGTAGCAATGGGAGAAATAGGCAAGATATAAGGAATAGTAGAATTAATAGTATTTGGTAGCTAAAGGAGACAGTGAAGAAGTAAGAAAAGAAGATGACTTTGTGGTTACTAGGAAACCAGAGGGGATGTGGCTCTCGTAGCTGGTGGAGGAGGTGTAGAGTGAGAGGGCTGCGAAAGACACTGATTTTAGTCTTTTAACATGAACAGGTAATTACATGGAATTAAGACTTAAAACATAGTTTTGAGAAATAAAGTTATTAAATTTGAGGTAGCAGATTTATAGACCTGTTAATTTTTTTTTTTTTTTGAGACAAGTTTCAATTTTGTTGCCCAGGCTGGAGTGCAATGGCACGATCTCAGCTCACTGCAGCCTCCGCTTCCTGGGTTCAAGCAATTCTCCTGCCTCAGTCTCCTGAGTAGCTGGGATTACAGGCACCTGCCACCATGCCTGGCTAATTAATTTTTTAAATTTTAATTCAGTTCTAGTATTATCCTACTTAGCTATTTTTAAATCATACAATAATTAAAAGCAAATATTGTTTCATTAATGTATGATCTAGAACGTGAAGTGAATTGACTAACCTATCCCAAAAATACAGTTCCCAGTCAGAAAATATGTACAGATAATCATTGGTTAGTGATGGATTAGATTTGATTCAAACTAAAAGGTAAAAGGTAATAAGCTAATAGTTAGAAGCATCCAGCCACTGGCAGGGCAGTAGTAACCCCTCTTTGATCTGTTCAAAAATATTCCTTTAAACTCAAGAACAGTAGACTGTAAATTCTGACACCTGCCCAAGTTTCAGTTAAGGAACTAAATGAAGTGATTGGATTTAATGTTGAGCTCTTAATTTAGCTTGCCAGGCACTGCACTAAGAACTTTATGAACATTAATGACATTTAAATTTCATTGCAGTTCTCTATGCTGAATTATTATCTGTGTTTTACAGATGAGGAAACGAAGGATTTGGTAGAATAAGTAACTTGGTTGAGGTGACACAGACCCACCCCTTTTTGACTGTTCAGGACTAGAACACAAATCAAAGCCAACTGGCCCAACTGAGGATCAGACTGTTGCCTTTGGTGTCACTGTCACCATGTTCAGTCCAGCAGAGCCACATGTTCACAGACCAACCAATATTGACTGGTTAAAAAGAAAAACAAAGTTAAAAGTTAAAAAAGTTAAAATTAATACTTTTAACTTAAAGTTAAAAGTATTAATTCAAGCTTAATAATGTTTATTTGTTTAATAGAAATATATGCCTATGTAGTAAGTGCCAGGGACTGTGCTAGTGATACATTGATGGAAAACCACAGCCTTTTCTATTGTTAAATTTATATTGTTTTAATTTATAATACATACTAACAGTTTTTCAAAAATTGCCTTTTATTTTATAATCTTTTTGACACTGATTCTGTAAAACTCAAGCTTCAATCTTTTGTAAGTCAGCTTCTTTATCCTTGGCTTGGTAACGTGGTAGTTGCTTTCTAGTAAGATAAACTGAAGTAGAACCTGGAGACACTGTACTTTATGTATAATCTCATGTTTAGTTAAACAGCATGGGAACATTGCCAGTTAGCAAATGGCTTCTTGGGGATTACTCTAAACCCCTGCCCTACTCCCCAACAATGAGGCATACTGCTGAGGGTTTCAGTTAGGAATGTGTTCATCTGCCAGTAACAGAGAACCTGTCTAATTTGAGCTTACACAGAGACATTTCAGTCTCTCTTGGAAAGTAGGGCCTGCCTTGCTGGGATTCTCTTGGCCTTTTCTGATGCCTGTCGCCTCAAGGTAGAAAGGCTGCACCACACCTCTAGCCCTCACATCTGGATGCCAAGTTGGAAGAATGAGGAAGGGCAGGGACCAGGGGCCTTAGCATTGTAATGTGTCGGCTTCAGCAGGAAAGCCAAGTTCTGTCCAGAAGCTCCACCTAGCACACTTGCGCGCACACCTCATGGCCATATCTGGGTCACGTGGCTGCTTTAGTTGCAAGGGTGGCTGTGCTGGAGCTTTAGTTTTTTAGTCTTCACAGGGGAGATCATGAATGGCTTTGGCATAACTAGGCTAATGTCTGCCACAGTACTTTCTGCCATTTACATCCTGTTTATGACAATGTAATGCCTAGTGGGACCAAGAATGGGGTTTTATTTAAAGAATTTGCCATATGTGAGGTACCCTAGTCAATCACTGGAAAGTTTCTGAGGTCTCTGACAAAGGAAAGAGCCTCAGCCCTTTCCTCCGTTTTTAGTTGAAAGGAAGAATTGTCTTAGGGCCTTCTACCTTCCCTAATCCAGTCCAGTCCCTCCTTTGTAAATTTTGTCAAGCGATTAAAAAAAACCTCATCTTTTCCCTCCTCTTTTCGCTCACTGTTTTTGACTTTTTTCCATTTGAGATACATAAGAGGTCCTAATCAACCTTAGGTCTACCCCAAGTCAGAATAAAGAAAGCTGTGTGTTTGAAGTGTGAAAGCAGGTGAAATAAGGAACCATTGTGTTGAATATCTAAAGCTTTTGAAAGCACTCAGAAGTTGCTATATTTTTGACAGAAGGCCACATCTAGGGCAAAGATAGAAAAGCTAGTATGTCTGAGTGAATGAAGCAATTGAGTAGGTGCGCATTACTGCTTAGGCCTTTTCTTATTTAATTTTCTGGTGAACCTGTGGAAGAAAGATAATTGGGTTGTGTTAAAAGAAAAGCTTTACACAGATTATATTTAACAGAGTTTCATTGAGCAAAAAACATTTTGTGAATTGGGCAGCTCCCTGAACCAGCATAGGTTCTGAAAGACTCTGACACTGCTTCATAGTCAAAGAGAATTTAGGTACAGAAAAAGGAAGTTACGTACAAAAACAGGAGTAATCTAATGGATGTTAGATTGGTTACAGCTTGGCACTTGCCTTATTTGGACACAGTTTGAACAGTTGACTGCCTTAATTGGCTGATATGCTGTGATTGGTCCAAGAGTAGGTTACAGTCTGTTTTCATATATAGTTAGGTAACAGTTCTCTATGAATTGAGAAACCTTTAGACTGAACTTAAAATTTGTAGGAGGTAGCTTTAGGTTAAGTTATTTATTTTTATTTTTTAAATTGAGACAGAGTCACTGTGTCGCCCAGTTAGAGTGCAATGGCATAATCTTGGCTCACTGCAACCTCCACTTCCTGGGTTCAAGGGATTCTTCTGCTTCAGCCTGCCAAGTAACTGGAATTATGGTTAACACGATGACAGCCACCTAATTTTCATATTTTAGTAAAGACAAGGTTTCGCCACGTTGGCCAGGCTGGACTTGAACTCCTGACCTCAGGTGATCCATCTGCTTTGGCCTCCCAAAGTGTTGGGATTACAGGCATGAGTCACTGCTCCTGGCCTTAGGGTAAACTTAATTTAGCAGTTTATTTTACAGGTTTGGAAACTGAAGCTAAGAGAGAAGCCAAGTAATTTCTCCAAGGCTGCCCATCTGTCAGGGTCAAGATTAAAACCGGGACAATCGGACTCTGAGATATATACTTCCCCCAGTTTTCTTAGTTGTCCTCTGTGCCTCATTTGTTTTCAGTTAAACTTGCTTTCCCATTATTGTTCTTATTAAATCTCAATGTTAAAAAAAACTCCTATTCAAATTGATTATGTCTCTTTATTTCCTACTGAGTCCTAAGGTCCCAGGGTACAGAATCAGCTGTGTATACCCTGGAATTCAAACATGACTAGACGTGTCTGGAAGCCTATGGAAGGAATCTGGCAGGGGCTGCTTAATTATCTAAGTTAACTGGCATCCTCCCAGGAAGGAAGTAATCCTACAAGAAGAGAGTAGAGGTGTGTAAGTTTACTTAGCAGTCAGTGCCACAGAGTAGGGGGTTAAGGCTGAGTCACGTGCAAGGTAATTATTTAGCCTGTCTTCTGATCCAATCCCTAGGGACTCTTGTGGCCAGGAAGTTGCCAGTGAAGGCTCCAAGTGTCTTCACTAAGACTTCCACGGGTCACTGAGTGTTCACATGGAGTCAGGAGACTCCACAGCTTGACTCTGCAGCTTACTGCCCAGGGCCCTGTCGGGGTGAGTCACCAGGGCTTGGGTGCAGGCATTGGGGTCCTCAGCAGATTCACAGATCTGCAGTCAAAAGGGTAAAGGCTTATCCATTCAGTGGCCAAGAAGGCTGCTTCAAAGCACCGCTGAGGGAGGAGTTTGCTTCAGAGCTCCTGAAGTTAGCTGGGGGAAGTGGTTGAGGGTAATAGAGTATTATGGTAGTAATGGGAAGCAGATTCAGGGAAATACCAACACATCTATGTAATTCTCAATTGCCATCAATTTGCAAATATATCAACAATTTAATAAAACCATTTGAGCAAAATAAAACACTTTGTTCTGTTATACACTTGCAACTATTAAAATTAACTGACAGTAGAATTTATTTAAACATGCAACCACATACTACTTTCTTTTTCAATCATTGTCAAAGTTAGAAGCAAAGTCTTTTTTCACATTAGGGTCTAGAGACTCTTCTGAATTATTTCAGCTATGTACAGTTAGATGTAGCATCCTAAGCTCAGTGCTTTTTAAAACTGTGCTGCTTTAGGATTGAGAAATACTGTGATTTGATCCACATTCCTGTTGGGCTAAATGTGAGTTTCATTTGTTCATAAATTAAATTACTGACTTAGTTTGAATAGCTTCTCTTGAACATCACCTGGAAATCTCTGATATTCAGCACTGGGATAATTCTTGAATCATCCATTCAGTTAATATTTATTGAAGGCCTCCTTCCCGCCTGTCCTCTGCTTCCAGAACTGAAGTTGTAGAGAGAGAGAGTGAGAACAAAAACAAAGAGACGTATAAATAAATAACATTTTAATAAATTTAGGCAATAAAACTTCAGCAAGGTGGTTAGAGGGGGCTCTCTGAAGAGGTGATACTTAAGGTGAGCCCTCAAGGATGAGCAAATCAGCCCTGCTGTTGTTTGGGAGGAAAGCTCCCCATCTCACAGGCCCTTCTACTTGTGAACATTTTATCTAGTCATTGAGAAATGTTTAACAAAACTGACAAAATCTCCTGGCCTTGGGGAATTTATATATATATATATATATATATATATATATATATATATTTTTTTTTTTTTTTTTTTGAGATGAAGTCTCACTCTGTTGCCCGGGTTCAAGCGATTCTCCTGCCTCAGCCTCCCAAGCAGCTGGGATTACAGGCACCCGCCACCATACCAGG
>CAUYLG010011966.1:0-57500 GCA_963573385.1 Cacajao melanocephalus
TCTCACACCAGTTAGAATGGCGATCATTAAAAAATCGGGAGACAACAGATGCTGGACAGGATGTAGAGAAACAGGAACACTTTTACACTGTGAGCGTAAACTAGTTCAATCATTGTGAAAGACAGTGTGGCAATTCCTCAAGGACCTAGAAACAGAAATTCCATTTGACCCAGCAATCCCATTACTGGGTATATATCCAAAGGATTATAAATCGTTCTACTATAAGAACACATGCACACGAATGTTCATTGCAGCACTGTTTACGATAGCAAAGACCTGGAACCAATCCAAATGCCCATCAATGATAGACTGGACAGGGAAAATGTGGCACATATACACCATGGAATACTATGCAGCCATAAGAAACGATGAGTTTGTGCCCTTTGTAGGGACATGGATGAATCTGGAAACCAACATTCTCAGCAAACTGACGCAAGAACAGAAAATCAAACCCTGCATGTTCTCACTCACAGGCAGGTGTTGAACAATGAGAACACATGGACACAGGGAGGGGAGCATCACACACTGCGGTTTGTCAGGGGGAAATAGTGGAGGGACAGCAGAGGTGGGGAGTTGAGGAGAGATAACATGGGGAGAAATGCCAGATATAGGTGATGGGGAGGAAGGCAGCAAATCACACTGCCATGTGTGTACCTATGCAACAATCATGCATGTTCTTCACATGTATCTCAAAACCTAAAATGCAATAAAAAGAAAAAAAAAGAAAAAAAAAGTCTAGGCAGTCGCCATAAAGGCAGTACTGAATAACTTAACTGCATTGAGAGGAAACCATTTGTTTCTCGTTTTCTTATTTTCTTAGGTCTGACACTATTTGTGAGCTATTGGAAGGAAAAAATTTCGAGTATCTCCACTATTAATTTGTTAATTAAACAAACATTTTTAAACATCTACTACGGGCCAGGTCCTATTCTGTCTTCTGCAAATATGAAGATAAATAGGACACAGGGCCCATCCTCCAGATACATAAAATCTGATAAGGAAAAGAGACAAGCAAACACATAAATAATATCTCAAGGTAAGTAATTTATCTTTTTACAGATAAACATATTTTTTAGATTCAAATGGCAATCTACTCCAATATCAAGCAACTCTCCTCAGGACAAAGCTGTGAAATCTATCCTATACATTTCCTGTGGAAAGATCTGCTTCCTCCTTAATCATCTTTCTACTTTCCTACAAAGTTAAACTAATGATTTTCTGAAACACGGGCCTGAACATTACACACATGTAAAACCCACCTACAACTAAACACTGACCTGTGGTCTCCTGTTCCCTTTCAGAACCGCCCCGTTTGTTCTTTCCACTGTTACACATTAAATACTAACATTTAGCTGAAAATGTCTGACTGCCTAATACTATAATGTATTTCGTCTTTTTCATTTGTTTCTGGACACCAGCTCTAATGAACTGTCATAGAAATGGTTTTGGGAATCACAAAGGGTGATGTTACTCATAATGGTAAACAATTAGAAGTCATAAACACAATATTGTTACTAGTAATTTCAGCTATAACTTTCAACATGAGTACCCAACAAACCAGATGAAATATGTTGCTTCAGGTCAGCTCTGATGGATCCCTCAGAAATATCAACATTATTGCTTTTATTTTATTATGTACCACACTTCATAACTGTACACTGCAGAGTACAATAAAAACTCCACTACAGAGCTTCAGTACTTATTAAACAGGTCAAAAGTTACTGTAACAAATAACTCGCTGTACTCAGGGTCCATCAATAATATATCTTGTTGCTTAGATAAGAGATTTTTTTCTAAAAAAGAAAAAAAAGAGAAAAATGTAGAATAATCTGAAATCTTTCATGTGTCTGACTGTCCTTTCCCAATCTCCTTTATCCCTTTCCTTTTCCAATTGCTTTTATAGGTATTTTAAGCATATACTTGACATTACTAATATTTTTCTTGAATCTTGAAATTTATTACTATATTATTAAGCATACGCCCAACAATTTCGAAAGAACTAAATGAAACATTGGGATCCATAAGGAAACGTGGAAGATGACTAAACCAGGCACAAAGGTAATAGCACACTAGGATCTGCAAGCCTTGAGATGCGATGGTCACCAACAGCCCCCCAACTGGTTCCTCCACAAGAAACAGCTTACACAAGCAGTACCTGTTCCTTCAAAGATCCCATCAACTTACAGAAAACGAATTTATGAAAAAAATGCCAAATTCAAGGTATACTAAAAAGCCAGCCAATGACCATTATTCAGGGTAAGCAGTATGGCTACCATTTGGCTATGCAAGGTAGACGCTTTCTATAGATAAAATCAGCTGAGTCTGAAGACGACCACTGCAATAACAAAATAGGAAACAATAAACAAGAGGAGGTTAACACAAATTAAATTGATGGTACCCATGGGAAATATATTTAAAATCCAGAAAAATATTTACAGATTAGAGGGTGTTAATATGTGGACATTCATTATATCTGTTACCAGGAAGGAAGGTGGGAAGGCAGAAGGCAGGCAGGAAGGAAGGAAAGGAGAGAGGGAAGGAAGGGAAGGAGGGAGGGAAGAAAGGAAGGGGAGGAAAGGAAGGGGAGTGAAGGAAGGAAGAAAGGGATGGGAAGGTGAGGGAAGGAGAACGACCAGAAAACCAAAACACAACACCAAGGAAAGGAATGACCCCACGAGCAGGCAGTGTAAGACAGGTTTGCCATCAACATAAAACATAACCAAATATCAAACAATACAAGTACGTGGACACAAGGATTCAGTTACTCAGTACTTCATTCATTTAAAAAAAATAAGCTACTTTATGAAGTAGCAATTTTCATATAATTACAAACTATGATATTACTATAAGGCAAATTCACCTTCTTGCAAGTATTTTGATGAGAATTTCTGAAGTATTATATTTATTTCTTAAATAATTACTGACAATGGTCTGATTTTGCTTCTAGAATGTATTATAAATTTTCCATCACAGGAATCAAACTAATGAAAAAGAACCTTACTTATGAGTTGCCGATCTCCGCAGAGCCCAGCCTAGTGCCCAGCACCTAGCAGGTGCTCAGTAAAGTGAAGGAGGTAAAATCAATTGATTTGTTTCTTTACTTTGGTCTATCAGAAAGTTAACTACCTATAAAATACTTGTAAATATTGAGGAAGAATATAAAATAAGTCTCAAAAACTATTATAGTCCAGAGGTATGATTATTCCCCCAAAATTAGTAGAAGAAAACAAATTATTCATAAATCACATTAATCAGTGCTGTGTTAGCCATCTGAAACATGTCGAATATCAGCATCTGAAGTGCCTGTGAACAGTCATTGCTGCTGGTGTACATGAAACGCTGTAATTGGTTTAAATCGGCCTTGCCCATCTGTCTTTAATACTCTTATTACAAGGCAGTAAGCAGAGAACTATTAGAGCTGCAGTATAAGCTGTAAGATCTTTACCCGTTCTTAAATCATTTAAAAATAATGAGAGCTTTAGCCTTTATCTAATTAACGAGTGCCTTCTTTGAATTAGAAAAACTGTATCATTTAGCCCACGGTTGTTTAGTAAATTGGCTTGGTGGCATGTAAGCTAACGCAGGATAGCAGTTCCAGTGTCTTGTTCCTGGCTTCTTATTACTTGAATTATAATTCAATGATCACCTTAGATCATGGGCTATTCATAAATCAGAAGCCTGACATCAGATGAAAAATTGTATTAATATATGAAACTTATTATATAGTACAAACTGCTCTCTTGATAAATTACATTGTTCAAACTTGACAATGATTGCATTTAAAACATTATTCCTGTTTGCTGTTTTACAGACTGAAACCTCTTCATGAAAAATTTACAATGCTCCTCTGTGTTTTGGAGTCAGAGGGCAATAGTAGCAAATGGCAGACAGAAACCATACTTTAGATTCACTGGCAGCTATAGAGGACAGAAAACACTTCCAAAGACGGGAAGAAAAACCCTCAGCTGCATCCCCAGCTTCTACACTTCTGGCTTTATGAAGATACTAATTGTCCTCACTAGCAGAAGCATAGTAAATAATAAAATTTTAATTTCAGCTTACTAGATTGCTTTCTTCTCCTAGATAGGTGTTTCAAAGAAATTTATAGTCATAAATGTTTCACAGAAATTTATAGCGTGAGAGGAAAAAATAAAGGGGGAAACCCATGAAGTTTAATTTGAATTGGGGCCGAGCTCCTTAGATGATGCGTTATGACAAATGCTTTTGCCAAGGCTGACTGGGTAACTCAAGCTGTATTCCATATTATTTACATTAATTACATGAAGCCTGCTTTGTTAATGGTACATTCTGGTGTGGGTCGCAGCATGATATGCTAATGATCTAAGAAGAATCTGCATCTCCAATATTTATGATAATTTGTAATAGAAAATAGGGTTGCTTTTATTTCCTTCTCCTCACTAGAACAAAAAATGTCCGCACAAAACAATGTTATTCAGAGAAGAAAGAAGTTCTAATCGCCAAGACACGTAAGTATTGTAAACAAAAGGGAAGACTCTCTTATTGTTAGGGGTGTTGTCATAGCCTTTGACAAAGTGATAATACGGCAGTTCTCTACACGCCTTTCAGTGTGAGGTGTGTATCAAGTCAAATTGAATGGGATACAGCAAAAATGTAAAGTAGAACTTCCAACACCAAATAATCTCCTGCTGTTAGGTGTTTCCACCCTCCCTCTTCACAGCTACCCCTAACAAGAATTCAGATAAGCTTCAAATACACAGTTAATTTAAATTAAGTTACATGCATTATACAAGAGGCCAGAAGATATTTGCTAGAGGATATTCGCTATTTTTACATAACCCATTGCAATTTTTGAGAAATCTTATTGTAGGAATGTATAACCCCAAGATTATGAGTGCAAAAACACAATCTGTATGTATGAAATATCAGAACATTTTATTCATATGGCTATTCTTTTAAATTATTTTGAAATTTATAAAATGCTAAAAGTAACAGTAATTTCACATTATGGCTTTTGGGAATATAAAAACTAACAGAAAAAATTTCAAAAAAAATCAAACATATTAAATTTAAAGGTACCAAGCTTTTGAAATTATTAATGTTAAATTATGCTACATGTATCTTCCAAAGACTGTTTAACAATTTTAAACATGTTTTGCTTTATTATTATGGATCAGATTTTGAAATTCCTTCTTTAGCAATAAGCATCAACAAAGCTTATATATTTTTGGCATGATAAAGTTAATGTGTTTTCAAATCAATAGTGGCCTATTGAAATAAAAGCTCCCACAGGTATGCACCCTTGCCTACAAAACAGAACAACAAACAATCTTAACAAAACCAATAGATATGATGGTTTGCAAATGTCTTGTACGGAAGCCAGAGCCCAAATTCTAAAGAATCAATATATCTAAGCACAATTTATTCAAAGGTTGAATTATTAAGTGATTTCCACTTACTTACAGAATAAGTTCCCAAAGAAATATAAAATATGTTTTAAAGAACACATAATAGGGTGTTCTAAAGACTAGAAATTGAAAACTATATATAGAGAATAAAGATGCTTAACAAGAAAGAAGTATTTCACTAATCTCTAAATTAATACTGGGTTTCAACAATCTATGTTTAATGTGATTAACAGAAATCTGGACAGTGGTCAGCTCTGGGGAAATGAAAAGAATGCAGCTGGAGAGAAGCCTGCGGAAGACTTCAAAGGTAACGGTTCAGGTGCATGTCTTAAGCTGCATGGGTGTTATGTGGTTCCTTGTTTCTATCATTACTCTTGATACTATACATATAGGCTATATATGTGTGTGTCTGTGTAGTACATTGTGTGTGTAATATATTTTGTTGGATGTATGAAATATTTTATTATTGTAAAAAAAGGAATTGAGAAAAACAACCCAATCTCAATAAATATTTTTAAAGGGGAGAAATTATTTTTGAAAATCTTCATGGGAAAATTAATGTATTACTTTGCTGTAATAACTAAAGCTCAGACTTTTCATTCTTTGGCAAGAAATGTCACAGGGCCTCATAAGCTAATGTTTTATATTATAGATTCAAAACCAAGGAAATAAAAAATAGTGTTTGTGTAAAATTATCACTACTTGTTACAGCAAAAGTATTAATTTTGTAAGAAATGCTTATGCATCTCCATGTGGGTAGCTCATACTATGCTGATTAGAAGAGACATTTCTCAGAGTAAACACTATATATAATCAAAGAACATCAGAATATCAAGTAATCTTAAAAATTAATCTAACACACTTATTTTAAAACTAAGGACACAAAATTTAGGACTTCCATAAACTGCTAGATAGAGGTACAACACAGATCTTTCGACTTTTGTCTAGGACTCTTTGAGTCATAAAACACTAGCTCGTGTGTCACCTGTCCCCAGGGGTGGACACTGTGGTGCAAGACATGAAACCACTTAGGCTGATCCTGTAAAGGAGCCAGAGAGGCTGGGCTCCCTCACCCATCCACCAGACATACACAAACCATTAAATAGGTGACAGGTAATGTTAAGAGGTCTGGAAACCAAATGATCAAGAAATTCGGCCATGAAGTCATTAAAATTTGTCCAGTGGTTTCCCACTGATCCGAAAACAAAATCCCAATTCCTTACCATGACTTCTAAGAACTGACATAATCTAAGCTCTGCTCGCGTCCACTCCTGGTCTATCAGCACTACCCTTGTGCACACCACACTTAAGCCACACTTGTCTCCTACTGCTTGTCAGACTTGGAAAACTGTCTCCTTAATTTTGAAGTGGGTTGCTGGATGGGTACATGGTCGGATGGACGGATGAACAAACAGAAAGCAGCAACACAGACAAGTAAACCAACAATGATAACACGCTGGAAACGGACAGAAGTACAGATGCTTCTGACAGGTAGTACTGTAGACTCTTTGAAATTAAGGACATATGAGTTATAGTTAAAGGTGAATGTTAAGATCACAGGCATATTAGATTCTTTAAAAACTTTATGAAAAAGAATAACTATTCAATTATAAGTAAAAAATCTATAATCATAAAGACTAATGACGCAAAGAAGACAACTCTGGGCCCTATCTCAGGATGTTCTGGTCACTCAGACAAGTCAGTTTAGAGGTGCAGGATGTGTTTCTGAGTGGTAAAATATAATCACATATAAATGAACGCAAAAGAAATAAAATCCTCCTCCTCAGAAACTTGGTTCGGTGAACAAAAGCTCTTCCATCTGGTAACTGGAAGTCAGAAAGCTTTCTATGATTTACTCTATAAAACATGAAGGCCATAAAAATATGTTCTGAAATCACAGTATTTATGAAATGATACCAAGACAACAGCTAGTGGCTAGGAGCATTAATTGCAAGCTCTCTGACAATTCAGATATGATAAAAGCTATTCTAATCTAGTGTAGCAAACATGAGCACATTTGATATGTTTTTTCCTTTCCTAGGGACAGAGGTGGACCTTCTCAGCCAGAAAGAGTATCAGCCAACACCGTCTATACTTAGAAACTAGCCACACTTTCTCGTTCCTCAGGGAATCATAATTTGGAGAAAACTGCGATATTAATTCATTTGACTAATCCATGAAAGAAGCAGTTGACTATGAAATTGTTAAACAACAGACAGAAACCACACACATAATACAAGACTCAGAAAACTGTAATACATGTATCTCAGATGTGAGCTACTCCTAATCTAATATAAATCAACTATCATACCACAGACCTTGAAAAAATTATTTGCCATTGATTTTGGAGGAAGCCTTGGTTATGATTTACCCCCCATTCTGCAGAACGGACTTCGTGGCTACCACATGACACTCTATAATTTAAACCGAGAATGTACACCCAAGTTCACTTCCTTCTTTTGCCCGCTTCTATTGAATAAGATTTGACAGATATTTCATATTATGAGAAAGTGAAGAAAAGAAATCATGTTTAATGTCTAGCTATTATTACAAAAACTCTACCAGATACTGTCACTAAATTACAAAGCTCAGGATATTAAATTACAAACTTTGAGAAAACCTGCTCAGAAAGAATGCTACTATATTTAATAATAAAAATTTATATTAATTATATAGTCATCATTCTAAAAATAATTCCAAATTTTGTTCCAAATTTAACTACAAATATTAAAATTATCTTAGTTTGATAGAACTAGTTGTCAATTTGACAAGTGTCACAGTTCTTTTTTAGGTATAAATAATATTCCCTCTCCTCAAAAGTTATGCATATTTCTTATGCCTGTTTAATTCACGGGTATAAATTTTTTAAATTACTTTTAAAATTTCTTTTAAATTATTTTAAAAGAAAAATACAGTCAACGACATATGTGTGTATAGTATATATCCATACACATAGATAAACACGGAATTTTCTTAGGATCAGCAAGTCCTGACTCAACGTTCCTATTCTCCGCCGCTGTCGGTGCCTGGTGGCGCCTGTCCACGCTACTGCAACAATGTGCCCATGGAGTGGAGGAGGAGATGACTCCATTCTGCAACCACCGTGATACGGCAGCTACCCTTTCAGTGCGTGTGCTCTGGCGTCTGTTATGGAGCACCTTCTGGACAATCACAGGTGCACATTCCTTTCTTGATAGACTGCTCTAACTTTTGTTCAAGATGCCACAATGTTTTTGACAACCTGTACGAGCCAAACATTTCTGCAAGAATTCCAAATGAATGCTAAGGGCACTCTGCATCGTTTGTTCTGGATTGTTCACTCTTGCTGATTGTGTCCTAAATAATAAACTGTGGCCTCTGGCAATTTTTCTCAGAATGTTTATGATGAGAACTCATTCATCTAAATCTGCTGGCCAGTGGAATAAAATAAATCAAGAATTTCCCAAATATAACAATATTTGTGTTCAGTAGATAATTGATGACTGCAGCTGCACTAATTAAAACCCATCTGAGTTTCATTAATCTTGGTCACCAGGACCAATTGCCATGCTCGACACCTCACGCACAGCCTCGCGCCCTTGCGCTCGGGTCACATTCAGGTGGGCCTGGCTCCCAAATTTCTCATAATGTAAAACACTTCAATTTAACATATGTAAGTGAAATACATAAATATGTACCCACTCATGGCATTTCTCTAATTTTCAGAATCATGAAGATAATATAAATGTCTATCAGGCAACACTGCCATTATTATACATGTTCTCTGCTTGTTAAAAAGAAAGAAATGTGTCAGTAACTTGTGGTCCATATAAGTATGTACAGGAATAGCTAGAACTCATGTGCCTCATAGATCATACTTGCATGAAGTATAAACACTTCCCAGGAACAACTGTACAATTTATGTTGAAGGAAAGACATTTGAATAATCAGTCCTATTACAATATCACTGCTAGGAACTGAGTTTATAAAAATACTTTTAAACATCTTCTAAACATTAATTTATCTTCAAAATGTACATCATGGAGAACCACAGTCTTCCATGCAAACCAAAGAACATCATAAGTAATAGCAGACAGGCACAAAGAACCCTTATCAGGGGAACTGTTTTTACTGACCTCTAAATTACTATCCAGATATACAGTTTGAATTCTAGTCACTCATTTGTTCAAGAAATATTTATTGAGAGTCTAATGCAGTTTCAGACACTCTCTAATGCAGGTGCTGATGATTACAGCAATGGACATGAAAACACCAAGTTTCTACTCTCTTTGAGAGTTCTTTATTAGTGGTTGGAAAAATTGAATAAACATAATATAGAACATGACGGTTAGTGCTATGAAGAAAAGCAAGCAAGTAAGGTGCTTCTACGTGGGTGTGGAGTACTATGAAACTGAACAGTCAGAGAAAATTTTTCTGATAGAATGGCATTGGAGCAGAAACTAAAAGGAACTCAAAGTACCAGCCTTTATTTGTTATACATCACAGAAAAGAGTATAAGTAATCAAGTTTTAGGGTTAGTCAGATCTATACATTTAAGAAACAAAAATATTGACTGAATTCATAGATGAGACCTGCAGGCATTGGAGTGCATCTGCCATAAGGTGGGCTATAGGAACGGGGTACTGGCAAGCAAAAGGAGAAAAAGAGGACAAGGAGCAGAATGCATGGACAGAGCAGGTAGAGGAGCATGAATGAAGATGATCCCTTGGACATCCATGTAAGAGCTATATACTAAAGCTGGAGAAGTGACGAATCTAAGGGTTTTTAGAAGAAACAAATCAAAGGAAAGGAGGAAAATTGGGCAACAATGAAATCTATCCATTAACTATATAATCAACCAGTTTTTAAAAAATATCTTCAGTTTTCACTACAAAATTTAAAACAGTGTTTCACTAAGCATTTAAAAGTAGACTTGTACCTTTTAGTAAAATAAAAGTGCAAAAATGGTAAATATTTGTAGTGTTCAGTATTTTTAATATTTCACTGAAAAACCCTTTAACTTCCAACAATAGAGACACAGTCAAAGAAACAATGCGCTGTTCACCTACTTTACAGCTTCAGATATAATTTCATGAATGGGGATATTTTTCCCTCTAATTTTAACATACTGCCTGATAGTCAAAAGGCTTTCTTCTGAAAGGATTAGCCTCTTTAGGAAAATAAATAATACTCATTCATTAATAAAAGATTCAAAGACCAGTAAAAACAAAATGTTTTGTTAGCTTATCTTATATGTACTAAACGGAAATCAAATGCTACACAACCACACAACCAACTTTTCACTATTCCACAGTATATAAACAGATTTCAATCTTGGCATCTTCTCTGGAAGCTGGCACTCATTTCCTCCAGAAGCATCCTACCCATGGTAGTAAGTCTTGGGGCATCTCCTTGGTCTCTTTCTCAGGACATCGCTGGAAGGATGACTGTCTAGGTAGATGCCCAGGTGTAGGCAGGAATGCCCAGAAGACTGAAGAAAACGGAGTTGCAGAGGGCATGGCACCATTTTGCTCATGGCTGCGAACCAAGGGTCTCAAGGCACAGAGTCTGACAACTCCCCCTACCCCACCCCTGACCACACACTTTCTCATCTAGAGTAGATACTCTTGGGAACTTTACAGATGTGGTCTCATTTAACTCCTCAAAATGCCTCTATAAGGTAAACATTACAACTACATTTTAAGAGAGAAAAGCTATGCTTAGAAAAGCAAAGAAACTAGCCCAAAGTCACCATAAGAAGTGGCACTGAAGAAATCCAAATTCATGTGACTTCAAATCCATGGTTTGCCACTTCAGTACAACGCAGAATTTTCAAACTAGAATTGACTGTGAAATAGACTTTGATGACCATCTAATATTCATGCATACATCACAAACACAAAGGCTCAGGATGGTTTAGAAACTTGTCCCAGAGACACAGCTTATGAACAGTCTCTATGAAAGTATCCTGGCCAGAGATCTTCTCACCATTATGCTGTGGAAATGGGGCAACACTTTGGGTACAAAAAGTACGTCAATGTCAGGAGCAAAAGTGAGAGAAAGATGCTTCTGGCCTTATGGCTCAACTCTTAGCCGTGTGTCTCCAATGATCAGTGTTATGGCTTGAGGAATAGAAAGCTTTGCCTACTGAGGTATTTATATAAAAATATAAAATATTTTGCCAAATTTACATTCTGTTTGTTATATTTTATTTTCTAGCGTCTACAAAAGCTGAAGCCAAAGCTGCAATGTTTACTGAAACCATGGATCAGAGAGCGGAATTCTCACAGCCGCCATCTTGCCCACACGCCCACGCAGACACAAAGCGGCGGACACAACCCAGTGTCGGCACTGGCCTTACCTCCTGCACCTTCTTTTCATTCTTTTTTATGGTTTTCTTGTTTCAATTCCTTCAAGAAATTCCAAAACTTTCCAATCAAGTATCACCCAAAAATGACTGTGCTGTCTTTTCTTCAAATCACCGGTAAACTTCCTTAGCATTTGGAACAGAAATGTGGTGCAACAAGACACTGCTCAGTTCTTCTCAGTGTTCCTCAGTTCGTGTGATTACTAAGCTGTAGTTTATGGTCCTCAGACGTGTTTCAGTGAAATATATAAAAAGTCTGGAAAACAACTTATGTCTGTGAAAAATCCTATGAGTTCAGGTTTGTCGCACTATAAAATACATGCATTTCAAGGCAACAATCTCTAGAAATAAATTTGTCATTAGAAAAAAAATGCATCACTTCTAAATTAAAGTTTATAAAAAGTCTAGCTGAAAAAACTAGTCCGTACACACACACACACACACACAGCCTTACATGGGAGAAAAAAGGTGCACCTTGGATAAAAGGTTTCCACCACGAGAGAAGGTTAAAAACACGGTGCAGGGTGGCAGCTGCTTCTTTGTATTTTACCTCATTTTATACATATCATAGAACAAACATGAATCTTTTTAAATAATAAAAAAATTATTCTTTAAATCAAGAGATACCAGACTGGGAAGACGCTTCAGATGACTGGAAGAAGCACGGTCACACACTGCAATGTGCTGACAGCAGACACGTACACTACACATGCTGTCGACTTTCTCCTTCATCAACCATATGACAAAGCTGCTTTAAAAATACAGGAGAAGGCTACAGGAGGAGCGCCTCCACCTGTGCTTCTGCTGGCAGTTTCTTCCTCATGTTTGCCAAAAGAGAAAAAAAAGAAATTAAAAAATAGAAAGTCCTCGTTTAAAAGATGAGAATCAGTAAGATTTTAATTGTTGGTGAGAATCATGAAAACCTAGACCCTTGTAACTTTAAAGCAAGAAGCTTTTGAATTGAAATTAATAATTCGATGATCACAGTTTTGAGGTGGGAAGAGGTCTTAGGGCAAAGATAGAAAGCCAGGTATTTTTCAGCTAAAGCCTGGACAGAAAAACATGGAGCAGGTGATATCACTGAGACATATTTAGAGATAATATTGTAATATGGGTTTCTGTTAAACACTATCCCATATAAATACCCTTCAAAGCCGTGTTCCTCAATGTTTATGCTTGTGGATTGGGGGAGGGTGCATTGTTTTTGATTATTTTGCTTATGTATTCTTATTAAGCATGTAAAAAATTAAATTCAATGAATTCAAAAGCTACTGCAAAAGAAAATAAATTGGTTATTGAGTCTACAAAGCCCAGATATCTCTCAGTAGAACATCCCCAGAGAATCACTACAAACTATGAGCAAACAGAAAAACTTCATACAAAACACTTTTGTTTTTGTTTTGAGATGAAGTCTCACTTTGTCACGCAGACTGGAGTGCAGTGGCACGATCTCGGCTTAATGCAACCTCCATCTCCCAGGTTCAAGCGATTCTCCTGCCTTGGCCTCCCAAGTAGCTGGATTACAAGTGTGCACCACCACAACCAGCTAATTTTAGTATTTTTTTTAGTTGAGATGGCACTTCACCATGTTGGCCAGGCTGGTCTCAAACTCCTGACTTCAGGTGAGCCGCCTGCCTAGTCCTCCCAAAGTGCTGGAATTACAGGCATGAGCCATGGTGCCTGGCTGTAAACCACTTTTTAAGATAAAATTATTTTTATATTCTCTAAAGGTGTTAAATATTGAAATGAAGACTTTGATGCCTTAAAAGGCAGTGGCTCAGACCTGTAATCTCAGCACTTTAGGAGGCTGAGGCAGGAGGATCACCAGAGGCCAGGAGTTCGAGACCAGTCTGGCCAATGTGGTGAAACCCTGTCTCTACTAAAAATACAAAAATTAGCTGGGCGTGGTGGCATGCACCTGTACTCCCAGCTACTCGGGATGCTGAGGCAGGAAAATCGCTTGAAGCCAGGAATTGGAGGTTGCGGTGAGCCGAGATTACACCATTGCACTTCAGCCTGGGTGACAGAGTGAGATTCTGTTTCAAAAAAAAAAAATAAACAAATGTTTTAACTAACCCCCAGTTCAGACATTGTTAGAAAGGGTTTATTAATACAATGCTTTCCAACACTGTATATGAACTGGCGCTACTTTAAGCTGTTTGTTAGGATATATTATATATAAAATGAATCAATATCAATAATTTCTAATTCTGTGACCATATTCTTAATGTTATTCTAAGATTTATAAGATTGTAGTAGACCATTTTGAATGTTCACTTTTCCTCTTAATTCACTAGAATCTCTCAAAAATAATTTCTAGTGAGGCATGAAGTTAATTACTTTCCTAAAAACCCTAAGCTGCATACAAGACAGCCAAGTTGATACAGATTTATTCAAATTTCAAGAAAATATTTTACTTAGATCTTGAGTAGCTATATTTACCAGTTCCTCTGCCCATCTAGGACCTCATTTCCAAGTGTGAAGGATTTTTTTCCTATATTAATAACTAATTTACAAAATCAGTTTGGTACCACAACCACTTTAAAACTAATTTCATTAATTCATCTTTCTCTTCCATTACGAATGGATTTACTTGCTCTCTGCTGTTACGTATTCCCCCAACATTTTTGTAAAAATGCTCTTCATTCAAGATAATACCTTCTGGAAGAATTAGCTCATTCTGTTTAGTTAAACTCAATCTTTCCCTGCAAAACTTCACTGTATATTTTAGTACTTTCTTCAAATAGATTAGCATTCACTTAAGCTATTAGTTACACTGTAATTTCTTTTTGATGATGAAATGACTTACAAATAAAATCAAATTATGAACTTTGTAGAATTTTCTCGTTTTTTGAATGCTAACAAACAACTAAGAAATACAGGAAATTAAATGGGAATAAAAAGTATTCTTCATTTCCAATGACTTGCTGTATCAATAATACTTACTATAATGAAAAAGGGTAAGCAATTCCCTTATTTTTAGATGAAAATTATGTTTTTATATTGCGTTTCCAAACTGACAAGTAGCAGAAGCTACTTCTTGCTATCTCTCCATTACTGCTTTTGAGCAAAAGATATCTCTTAGTAGATTATCTGCTAAATCACCAACACTGCTGGTTGATTACCAACACACTGAAAGCAAACAAACTCAAGGAGGACTTGAGCATCACCATCATTTCACAGCGCTTTCCTTCCAATTATTATAAATTTTAATTTACGATGAAGAAATGTTAGGTTGACTAAAATTAAGTAACAATTCTTGCATTCTCTCTGGGATCTCTTTTGCCCTTCTGGTCGCCTTCGAGCCGGGCCCCCTGAAGGCAGCAGAGCATCCTGTTCTCTTTATGTGGGTCACAGATGGCCTGAGCCACACGATTTACTCAGGAATCATCAATCAGGATCACTTGGCTCTTTTTCCTTCTGGTATTTCACTTTCAGAACTTGCTTTTCAATCATTATTTGGATGCCTATGTGCCCTTAGTCTCTTCTTAGGCTGATCTCTGTTCAGCTTATTTAGGGCAGACCCATCGAGGATGAGTTTAACATTGAAGAGTCCTTTATTGGTTTCCTTTCAAAACCCTATCATGGCACTTCCTCTGGGCCCCATGAGATTCCTTAAGACAGAACCTTACAAAGCATTTTCTTATCTTACTTTTCTCATAGTGTTTCCCACTTTTGATGATTTTAAATATATGATTCTGCATGGGTAATTTGGCAAATTTATATTTTAATGATTTAAAAACTTTTGAAAAAATCAGATTGTGTTTTCAATATTTCTATATAACTACCATTTATATATGTATATAAACATGTATCTTTTGAGGTAAAATTTTAATACAAATACTAATTTAACTATTTAAAAAGCCATTATGAGATCAATAGTATAGATGCATAGAAATATATCATTCAGACTACTTCAGTCATTCATCATAAGTATTTGTGTTAAGGGCATGAACACAGGCATGCAGAGGAGAACAAAATGCCATTTGTGCCTTAGAGAAGAATCTAAAGTCCGTAAGGAAGCTGATTTCCAAGTGGGTGGAAATGCTACAGCACAGGCCAGCGCCTTGTGTTCGAGGGAGCTCCAGCTCACAGAGGGGCTCACCGTCAAACTGCGGAAACTCAGGGGAGGATTCTGAGATGCTCACGCCTGTGTGGTGAGGAGAACCATGCCATGTGGGGAGGAGAAGCATGGCTCAGCCATGGAGGGAAAGGGCTCAGGATGGCATCAGCAAGCATGTAGAGGAGGAGGGCAGTAAAGTGAAGGCCGGAGGGGTGGACACGGGCTGGCTGACAGTGCTTTGTGGCTGTGCTTGAGGTTTGAGAGTATTTATGACCTGAATGTTTAACATCAAATGGTCCTGAAATTCAACACTTCCATCTACATATTTAACACTTTGGAAACGTTGTTGTAGAATAGATTTCATTTTTCATGTTTAAACTAAGTTGCATATTTAACAAAGTTGTAATTTTTTCTAGTCATTTACTAAGACATCTATATAAATATGGTTTTATATAAAATCACGCATTTACTCTATGAGGTTATTATAAATAAACACAAGTGGAACATGGCTTATCCCTTCAAAGAGCTGCTGTAATGCTGTAAGGTGAGATCTGTGTACTCTTGATAAATTCAATACATATTTATTGCATAGTTCTAGCATTAACCAAGGCAATAGAAAAAGGGGAAAAAAAATCAGAGTAAGATTTTGGGATTTTGCTAGCATAATCTGATTCCCTCCAGTATGTGTATAAGTTTACAGACATTGTGAATAAATCATAGCATTAAATAAGATCAGATATGCTAGCTCCATGCATACTAAGTATATAGATAACAGAATTCTTTCATTGTGCTGTTATCCTCTGCAATACACTTTTAATCATCATTTTTAAACAAATGAAAAAGTAAAGATGAAGGGGTAAGGTATAATTCTGTTCATTTCGTTCTAAGAGAAGATACATGGCTCCATTGGAATCAAATTTGTGTTATGGTAAAAATTATGCAATTTTTCATTTTTAACTCTATGTTATCCTAATGTGATTGAATAAATTTGAATGCTCTAAAAATATAGAAAGTTTAGAATTTATATATGTTTTATTTATATAAATATTTGGCTTATTTTAACAGGGTTAGTTTCCAATGAAGATGAAGCAGGAAGTACTCAAAAATTAGTAATTAAGAGAAAATACTATAAAAAATAGAAATATAAAACACATATGCCCAATATTCTCATTCATCAAAGTATTATTGTTTAAGCATTACTCTGTCTTGGGCAGGAAGCTCAACTCCTTAAGTGGATGGATGTGAGAAACATATTTATATCTATAGAGCCCATGAAAAGTTAGTATGAAATAGCACAAACAGGCTGGGCTGGGGTGGCTCATGCCTGTAATTCCAGCACTTTGGGAGACCAAGGTGGGCGGGTCACCTGAGGTCAGGAGTTCGAGATCAGTAGGGTCAACATTAGAGAAACCTCATATCTATGAAAAATACAAAAATTTGATGGGCGTGGTTGTTCATGACTGTAGTTCCAGCTACTCAGGAGGCTGAGGCTCGATAATCACTTGAACCCAAGACGCAGAGGTTGCAGTGAGCCAAGAC
Source organism: Cacajao melanocephalus (assembly GCA_963573385.1). Lineage (NCBI taxonomy): Eukaryota > Metazoa > Chordata > Mammalia > Primates > Pitheciidae > Cacajao > Cacajao melanocephalus. The sequence goes on from CAUYLG010011966.1 coordinate 17,336, forward strand.
TGCACCACTGCACTCCAGCTTGGGCAACAGAGGGAGACTCTGTCTCCAAAAATAATAATAATAATAATAATAATAATAATAATAAAAAATAGCACAGCTGGAAGAGAAAACAACATAGTATGTAAAATAAGCAAACATTTATCTCAATAGCACACTCAACAGGTCAAAGAAAATGAAAAGGAATCACACACACACAAATCACTAGGGAAAAACTTCTGGTGTCAAAAAGACATCACTGTTTTTCAAAAATAAACTAACGACCTAATAAGGAACAATAAGAGGACAGAAGGAAACGCAGCTGAAAGCATCAATATGAACAATACTGTTACTCCATTAACTGTCAAAGATCATTAGGAAAAAGATTTAAACATATTAGTAAATAAGAATTTAAAAATTTTTGAAATACTTTGTTTTATATAAGCAAATTATTAAATAATTTACTTCAAATATGAGAAATGCACTTAACAATGTTACAATGAAGTTTCAAAATGACTGTAGATTTATGGGCCAACACAAAGAAAATGAAATTGGCTACTGAGTTAAATCAAAGATCCTTTTATTAGGCACCCGTTATTTCCAGCACATTTGCTAAGTGGTGTACGCAATTTAGCCATGAATAAGGTATCCTAGCATCTGAGAGAGCCTACAGTCTCGTATACAACAGAATGAAAAAAATCTTACCCAACTTTTCCAAATATTATTAACACATAAATGTCTGACCAAAACAACACAGAGATCAAAGAAATCTAAATCATGAAAGATTAAGCTACGTTAATCTAATCTTAAGAAGAAGGACTATGAATCTCACCTCAGAAAGGTAATATAAAGCTGTAATCCAAAACGTAAATTTTCGTGATAAAAAAAGTTCACAATTGTAGGATTACAACATTAGCAACAGGGTGCAGACATGGGAGAGAACATCAAGAATTCATAGTTCCTAATGACAATAACATTTTCAAAAAACAAGTTGCGATACTTGAGTCTAAGGACAACCCAGAAGATTGACTATACCTCTTTTTCATGAGTTTCATCACTGAACGTCCTAAGATCTATGCACATGGCTCAAATTCATCAGTGTTGCTCTAAAACAAAACACACACACAAATTCCTTTCTCTCTTAGTACCTGGCATAGAAGCCTTGAAATGATTCTACAACTAACATCATTAACAACAACCTTTCAATTCATTCACTAAGGGCCCTCTATGTACCAGTCACTGTGGTGAGCACTTCGGTGAACACGGGTAATAAATAGCAAACAAAAATTCATAAGTTACACACTTACATAGCATGTTTAAAGATAGTAAGTGCTACTGGAAATGAAACTGAAAAGTCAGGATAGGCCTCACTGAGAAGGGACATGATAAGCAACAGGATGAAGGGCAATGATCAGCTGTGACGGTGACATGGTGCTAAACAGTTACCAGTTCCTCTGAGGTTGGCAATGAAGTAAGGAATGAATCTGTAGTGGTTGCTGATTTCTATGGTGAAAATGCTCTCACCATGGCCAATCTCAGGTTACGAAAAGAATGGCAACCAATTCACAAAATTCCTTAAAGTCTAATGATTGGCCCACCTTGTAAGAGCTGGTTTCAGCTTACTACTACATGAGAAAAACTGGCAAAGCAATAATCCAGACTGTAAACGGCACTGAAGAGGGGGCACGCCTTGCAAAGAGCCCAGCACACTGGAGCAGTGCAGGAGGCAGAGGGCAGGTGAAAGGCAGTCCTGAGAGGTGACAACAGAGACCTCATCACTGGGTTTTCTGTGAGAGAACTGAGGCATCAGGGAGAAGCTCTGTGCAAATGACTGGTGTGTTCTCACTTTCAGCATCAATGTGTTTGCCAAACTGAGAAGAGATTGCATGAGGGAAGACGGAGTTTGTTGGGAGGCCCAATTAGGAGGCCACTGGAATAATTCAGACAGGAAATGATGGTAGTGATGAGAAGCCATAAAATTCAGAATCTATTTTGAACCTGATAGGATGTGAGCTATGAGAGGCAGACGTCCAGGATGACTGCAAAGGCTACGGCCTATGTAAACCGAAAGATGGAGATCTTATTAACTGCGATACGAAAGTCGGGTGTGGGGCACGCCTGTAGTGCCAGCAACTCGGGAGCTGACCGGGGAGGAACGCTTGAGCCCTGGAGTTTAAGGCCAGCATGGGAAACCAGCAAAATCGATCTCAATATTAAAAAAAAAAATCTATAAGAGAAGCAAGCACTTGTGGATTGGGGTGGGGGAGATGCTAAGGTGGTGAAGAAGAAACAAGTTTTTCCACTTGGACAAATTAAAGTGGAGCTGTCTATCAGACATCCTCATGGAGAGACTAAATCAGCAGATGGAAACATGACCTGGAGTGCTAGAGAAAAGTCTGGCTAGAGATCACCGACTTGAGAGTTCTCGGCCCACAGAGACCTCTGACAGCCACAGCACTGGATAAGACCCCTAATAAAATGAGGCAGACCTGGCACAGGCCAAGGACTGAGGCCAGCACCTTTCAGCATGAAGGGTGTGTGGAGAAGAGGATGAACCGGACAAACAAACTAGAGAAGGAGTTACTAGTATGGTATTGGAAAGACCAAGAAAGTGTGGTTTCCTGAAAGCCACGTGTATACTGAAAAGGACAGAATCTTTCCAAAGTCTTCATGTTTCCAACTTCCTACTGTACAGTTTCAAAGTAAGAGTATTGGTCTAGAATCTCAGATCTCTGCCCATTCTAATATGCCAGGGCAGATAATGTTCGGTGGAATTAAATTTCCACACAAAACTCAATTTGAAAGAAAAGAAATTATTCACTTGCTTCTTTAGGTTCTCTTCCCCGCTTTATAGAGTCTAACAGTGTTTTCTGTTTTCTGACTCTTCCTGGTATCCATAAGTAAATATCACTATGACTGATGTCATTCCCTATTCCCTCTTTTATTCCTTAATTTTTTACTAAGTCCCATAATCTGTTGATAAAATCTTCATAAATGTGCCCCTTCAATAGATACACACATAGTTTAGATACCTACAGTATGAATACCTGCAGGTGTGAGTATCCACACTTCTTAGCATCTAGCAATGAATTTTCAATGGATTCTCGTCAATTACATGTATTAACCTGGTGACGCTATAGTCCCAAATTGTTCAAACACAAACCCAGGTGTTTCTGTAAAGGTATTTTATAGATGTGCTAACAGCTGAAATCAGTTGCCTTGAAGTGAGGGAAATTATCGTCCTCTGTAATCTGAACGGGCCTCCTCCAATCAGATGAAAGGCCTAAGGGCATAGCTAAGGTTTTCATGAGGAAGAAAAAATTCTGCTTGCAAACTGCAACATCAGTTCTGCCCAAGAATTTCCAATCTGTTCATCAGATTTCACACTTGCCAGCTAGCCAAAAATTGCATAACACAATACCTTGTAATAAATCTCCAGTGTGTATGTACCTTGTACTGGTTCTATTCTCTGGAGGAACACTTACAGACACTCCATGTTCCTGTAATAGTAACTAATTTAAGAATTTTGAATGTACAATGGCAATTGTTTTCCCTACTAATAGAGATATGCACCAATGAAATTATTTCTTAAATACAGTAACAAAGTCCAACTATAACTCTCAACTACATTTATCAGCATGATACACAAAAATATAAATACAATAGATAAACAAGAAATTGTCCTGGTTACTTTCATCAAAAGCGTTAGGGTGCTTCTTCAAGCATTTAATATAGCTGTGTCTGTGTGTGTGCGTGTGTGTGTGTGTGTGTACATATATGTATATGTTTTTTTCTTCCCAAGTCCAACTTTGCAGACAATGTACTCAATAATAGTGAAATTAATGACAAAAGAAACAGAAGTGTAGAAATTATAAACCATTTAAAAATAGATGACTCCTAAATAATATCGGAAAAATAGATAACTCCTAAATCAATATTGGAAAAAAGATGATTGATGGCTGCAAAATAGTTTGAAATTATACATAAAGGCATCAAAAGAAGATGTACATTTTAAATGAGACAAAAGAATCTGAAACAATCAATCTGGTTTAACTCAAATAGCCCAACATGTACTCATTCGGTTCACTGAGTAAGGAATTCCAATACCTATAATGTACTACGAAAAGAACTATGATACACACACACACACACACACACACAGACACACACACACACACACACATATAAATATAAGCTCACTGCCAATTATTTTGAATTAAAATAGCCAAAACAAAGCAATGCAAAGAGAACTTTTAATAAAGTACATAAATTTTAAAAGAAACTTTGAATAGCTTACCATGAAAGTGAAAACAATTATGCTGTAAATCTTCCTAGAAAGAACTTTCAACATAGTTATATAGATTAGAATGCAGATATGAAAAGAGGGGGGAAATGAAGAAAGAAACACATCACAGTGGCATAAAACCAAAACATCCGGTAAGGAGAGGGGCAGAGTAAAAGCTTCACAGGCAGCGATATCAAGCATCAGCGGGGGGACATGGATGCATTCAAATCATATATTGAACTCTGCACAGGACATTCAGTGGCATGAGGTCCTCAGGTTCCAGTATATAACTGTAAAAATCCCAGCTTCATATCTGAAGATGCATTTTTTAATAAAGTCTCCCTAAGCACCTATCTAAAAATATATTCTTGGGATGGCAGATGGAAAAGCACAGAAATGGAAAAATGTATTTTCAGGAGTAGAGAGGAAGCAAGAGCTGGAATATACCCGTTTACGTATTCAGAAACAACAGGGATAGAAATGCAACAAGTATGAAAGTAACTGCCAATATGAGTAATCAACTGAAGAAAGAATATATAATATCTGTAACTAATAATGGTGAAAAAATACAGTGAACAGTAAAGGGAGACCTGGACTAGTTACGTGTCATTTTTAAAGCTACACAAATAAGTCAGGCACCATGGCTCATGCCCGTAATCCTAGCACTTTGGGCAGCCAAAGTGGGCAGATCGCTTGAGCTTATGAGTTCAAGATCAATCTCGGTAACATGGTGACGTCTCATCCCCACAAAAAATACAAAAATTAGCTGGGCATGATGGCAGTCACCTGTAAGTCCCAGATACTTCGGAGGCTGAGGCGGGAGGACTGCTTGAGCCCAGGAGGTGGAGGCCACAGTGAGCGAGATGAAGCAAGTGCACTCCAGCCTGGGTAACACAGTGACACCCTGTCTCAAAAATAGTTACATACAAAAAAGCAATTGAACCTCCAAAAAAGGAAAAAAAAATGTCCTCCAGCAAAAACAGGCATTAGAATTTCTAGTATAAGAAAAATAAAAATGTTCAATGAGCTCATGTTATTCTTAGCATCCTGATAAATAACAACAAATAACAAAAATTAGAAGTGACTGATATTTCACCTTAATTGCTTTAATGTAACAATAACAAGATATCAGTATATTACTGGTAATTAAAGGCATTATCATTTCACATCTAGTACTGAATTTTTTTTAATGTAGGCCTCATTCAATGATCTTTCTCCATGTAGTTTGTATGTGACTCTATATTGTTCCATTCTTTAGAATGACAATATACCAGTAGGTTTATGCTGGTCTTGAAAAGTAGTAAAGCAAAAAAAAATAAAAATAAAAATAAAAAAAGAAAAGAAAAAAAGGGGGATATACCATAGAGCTTATTTTCCTTCCTTCAAATTTACCCATTTGAAAAGTAAAATTCCTGCAAACTTCCCTGTAGTGACCATTTATCTGACCATCATGTGTAAATACACTCTCCACACATTTAACAGTAGGTTTAATTCTCCCAGGACATGTTGAGGACATCTGGAAATAAGAACCTTTAATTGTCTTTTGTCCCACTATTTATCCTCAGGAAAATGACCTCTTGTGGAAGGAAATTCCGAATCTGCTGTGGGAGAATCGTCTACAGTGGCACATTTCCACCTGAGTGAAGTTGGTAAAGGGCCTCATCACTAATCTTCGATCCCAGATAAACGCTTCCCGAGGACAAGCGGGGTCAGTGAGTGGCCCCTGCAGAGGAACCTGCCGGCTCTGTGGCTCTGAGCAAGTTGTGCAGTCTCACCGAACCACAGCTACTTCGCCTCCAGGATGCACGTGATGACGATTTTATCTACCTCACAGTCGTGTTGTTAGGACTGAATGAAATAAAGCATTCCAAAAAGGCCCTGATGAAGTCAGCCTGGCCTCACTGTGCTCTGAAGCAATTATACCTTTACTATAACTCAGATGGTTTATTAATCAAACACCTAAGGAGATTGGTAAAAAACGAGGAACGCTGGAAACAGAGGCATCGACCCTCCTCTGAGTCAGTTACACTGGGCACAGGGAAGCTGCTGGGCAAAGCCCAGGCCAAATCTGGACCAGTACCAGAAAAAGGCAACGAGCAGCACGCTGTGTGCTGGGTGAGCAGGGATCACTCAGGAAGGGCAGAAGGCATGGACTCCCCAAATATGCCCAGAGCAGCTCCCTGCAAACAAAGGAATGAGAAAAGGCCAGGCCTGAGCAAACAGTGGTAGAGTCCAACCCTAACACCAATAGAGAAGGTGGGGTGGGGGACCTGTAAACAAGCAAATAAAGGTAACTGTCCTAAGTTCCCCAAAGTGGAAAGGGGAGAGGGCAGAAAGATGGCTAAGAGGCAGGGATCACTAAGAGTGTGAGACGCTGAAGAGTGGCTGATGGGCTTTGAGTTCCAGGCTCCTGAAGATTTATGCTCGAATTCTCCGAATAAATGTCCATGACTAAATATTTTCAAGTTTTTAACTGATTTTTTGTCTTTCTTTTAAAATTTCTTAACCCCTTATGTAATACTAGGTCCCGCAAAGCTTCTAGAAGCACATGTCTCATCATGCCCTAATTTCCAGCCTTTTTTTCCCCCATAAGGGGCCCTTATCCCAGAGAAGTCCTTCTCCACCATTTCCTTCACAAGCCTGCGGGACATTCAGTTGTAACTAGACTGCAGCAGGTGCTACCGGTAGTTGCTTGCACCATCCAGCATACCCTTACCTGTGACCTGATCTCACCTGTCTCCTAGAATGTCAGCTTCCTGAAGGCAGACTCTCCCTCAATTTTATATTTACAATTTTATTTCCTAATGGGGTTAGCACTGTTCTTAACAAAAGAGAAATTAAATATTGATTGAGCAAATTTACAGATTTATCTTCTTGTCTGAAAATATACCTCTGGACACATTTTCCTTCTCCGTTCCCCCCCAACCCCCAACACACACCTCTGTCCAAGACACAAACTCATTTACTCAAAATTTTCCTTCTACTACAAGTTCACTTCTTTATCTCTAACAAATAAAATCCTAGACTTAAAAGTTTCAATGTGCTCTTATGCAGCAAAATCTCCCCTATCTTGTCACCATGGGTGCAGTTTATATTATATTATAGCAGCCACACATTACACACACATCCCAACTGCAAACCCTCAGAGGCGGGGACCACTTCACCAACTTTACACCTTGCGCAGCACTGAACACCGGGTCTTCTATGCAGGTGGCTCAAGCAACGCTCAGTGACCTGAATGGTCTGCCTTTCCAACAGAGAGAAAGTGACAAGAGAAAATCAGCTTAAATTATTGGACCTGATACATGAGTCTGCCACACTCCCACGATGTGGTCAGATGCCTGCCTTGATGCAGAGCTATAAGCGTGGGTTCAAGGCAACCAGGGTTTGTTTTGGTAGCTGTTTCCCATATCAGGAAAAAGACTGAGCTGGAAAGCGGCCTAACCTGCCTACCACGGAACGCTGGAATGTGGAAGGACAGCTTTTGGAGGGAAGGTCTTTGAGGCTGATGTGGTCAAGAGAAGGGGGAATTCAGCTCCTATCTATCTATATCTTCAACTCTGCACAAGGGTCCTATCAGAAACTAAGAGACAAAAAACAGGAAAGAAAGAAAAGCAGCAGAAAGTCATGTTTGTTCCAAAAATCAGTCAAAGCCAAAGTCATACTAGTGAACTGTGAACTCCGGAAGGCATCTAACAGTTAAAGGCAGCCTGTGGTTAGCCCAGCTAGCTAAGCAACCTATTTTCACTATTCCTATGTTTGAGAAAAAGCAGGGCACTGCTTCCCTTGTATCTGTAAACTGCCCACCCCTGCACTAGCGGTCAGCCTGTGCCAAGGAAGGAGCACCACTCTCTGGTGGGCGTAGAGGCCATCGGATATATCTGAGTGGCTTTGTCCAAAAGTTTTCATATATGATTTGTTCTATGGAAATATGAATCGTATCCTCTTGGCAAGACAAAGAAAGACCTTCTGAAGGTGGCACGGTTCATCCAGTCTGGAGTTATTTCTAGATAGTAAGAAATGCTGACAGAGAGAAAGGCTAGACAGCAAAGCTCTGACAGAGCCTCTCAAAGATGTCTAAATTGTTCCAACAGGTTCTAAGGAGAGTGGCCAAGTACCAAAATAAAAGATAAATTAGGGATTTCTTCACACCCAGATCAGCCCATTTTTCTAGACATAACGTAGCTAAAAAGTAAAAGAATTGGGTCATGCCGCAAGAAGGCCCTACGGGGCCAATTTCTTCCCCCTAAACGGAACAGAAATAGGTAATAGTTTCTAAATCAGCTGGGACAATTTTATCCATATTGTAAGCAGGACGTAGTAATCTAAATTTGCAAGCTGGCCTAAAGATATTCATCTGTGCCACATAAGGGTTAATCGGTTATTTTGTTTCACTGCTACTGAACAAATGAGAGAAAGTATACATACCAAAGTTTGATAAAGGTTAGATTTTTCAAAAAACTTCAGGATTTAATTCTAAGCAAAGTTAGACTATTTTCAGAAAAATTAGAAAATTTAAAGTTTGGATCCAAGTAAACTCAAGATGTACATATGCAGCTACACAATCCTTTGCAATCTCCACTCTGGTGTCTAAAAGGCACCAGTAATAGTGTTCACAAAGGAATATGAGATCCTGCCCCACAGTCCCCAAACCTGCTTTTCCCCCAGGCTCGCCATCTTGGTAAAAGGAACCAACATCTACCTATTGCCATGGTAAGATTCCCAAGCCATCACCATGGCTCTGTCTCCACCGCCACCATCTGGCCAAAGTGAACTTTCAAAGGACAAACAAGATCTTAAACCTTTTAAGGGTTTCCTATTCAACTGGAGATACAACATAAAGCCCTCCAAACACGTGCCCAGGGCTGCAGGAGCTGAGCCTTGCTTACCTCCCTCTGAGCACCCTCCCATGCCCCTCACCCTGTGTGCCCACCACAGAAGTCAGCTTTCTGTGCCTGGAACTCCCCAGGCTCAAGGCATGCTTCCCGGCCTGTCCACCTCACCTCTCTGTGCAGTGCTGGCACCTTTGCATCCTGCAGATCCCTCTCAAAGGCCAGAGTCTCATCGAGGCCGTTCTTGACAATGCAAACAAAGCAGCATCACCTCCAGCACCATCTCATTCATTACACAGTTTGAGTAACTGAAATTACCTTTTCACTCATTTGCTTACCTGTTTATGTGCTATTTCCCCAGTATCAGAATTTAATCTCTCTAGAGATCAGGAATCTGGTCTTTCCCATTTGTAACTGTGTCCTCAGCACCACCCTGGTGCCAAGCTCACCCCTGCTGACCCTGCAACAGGTGCATAGACAGGTTGTGCTGTTCTGCCTTGTGGTTAGAATGTGGACCAAGGCTGGTTCCTTGCTATGTCATCTATTCACAGGTGTTCTATCTGCCTTCTAGAATGAAACTCGTGCTACTTGCGGCTATAAAATGCTCCAATTATCCTGAGCAGACAGCAAATACACAGAAAGCTTGTGTTCACAATCACGGCCCACCACTAGTGCAGGTGGAAAGAATAATCCTCTCCCCCTGCCCTATCGCTTTTCCTTACTTTATCTCCCCTTTATCCCACTAATTCCTTTTCGAGTGATGGTTAAAAAAAAAACAGCTAATTTTAAGATGTTACTCTAGAAATACATGATAGCTTCACGGAAAATGCAGTATGTGTGTGTTGCACATATGTGTGTAAGAAACAGGTGATAAGTCATAAAACACAATCCATTCAACTATAGTAACCTGTTATTACTGATGAAAGTTCACAAGAAAGTACCCTAAGTAAAATCTACAACTGTAAGATTCGAAACTGTTCATAGTTTCCTAAGGATGTTTTTTCATCTTACTATACCTTCAATGATATCCTATTTGAAATTAACTTAAGGTGGCCGTGGTGGCTCATGCCTGTGAGCTTAAGAACTCAGGTGAGCTCAGGAGTTTGAGGCTACAGGGAGCTATAATCATACCACTGCACCCCAGCCTGGGTGGCAGAGTGAGATCCCATCTCAAAAAAAAAAAATCAACTTAAAATCGTATTTCATACATTCAGGCAGCAATTTCCTGATCTAGATACTCTAAGGTTGCTTCCCCTCAGGTATAACTAGAGAGAATGTCAAAATCAACACATCACAAGGTTCATCATTTTACAAGATAAATCTGACTGTCTTACCCACTTTGGAGAAGTAAAGCATATGAGTACTGTAATCAGAAAAGCATGAGTTCAAAAATCTTATTGTTACGACTTAATGAGTTCCTGAAAAGGCAAGTAACCTCTCGGAGCCTCAATATCTTTTATCTGTGAGACAGGAAAATCATGCCTCAGGGTGCTGGCACAAACACACTCAGAGTTCAGTGCATCATCTCCCCACATGAAGACTCTGCAACTGCTCACCTTGATTGATCAAGTAAGAGAAGTCAAGTATTTTCACAGCACCTATGCTATGTGTTACAAATCTTTGTGTAAGGTGTTAAGTCCAGACTGGCATGGGCTTGTCAGAGACAGCCACAAGAGACTTGCCAGGAGCAGGGCAGGTGGCAAAGTAACCGTCCTCAGGGCTGCAGCACATGGGGGGTGGTAGACAAAGGTCATCAGGTGCATAGGGAGCCCCCCACACACAGGGTGACACACACCAGGGGTGGGGTGGCCTGTGGCATCAGGTGTATGGAGAGGTCCCCACACTCAGGGTGATGCACAGCTGTGGGGGGAAGGGGACAGGTGGCATCAATGGAGTGGAAGCATGAGCCAAAAGGTGGAAGCACACCAAGTAACCACAGATAGATGACAAAAGGTGGTGTTTACACACAGTGTAATATTATTCAGCCTTAAAAAGGAAGAGAGTACTACCACTCTACAACAAAGCTAAACCTGGAGGATACCACGCTATGTGAAATCAGTCGGGCATAAAAGGACAAATACTATATGACTGCACTCACATAAGGTTCCTACATTTGTCAAAATCACAGAAACAGAAAGTAGAATGGTAGATGCAAAGGGCGAGGTGGAGGGAAAAAATGGAGAGTTATTACTTAAAGGATACATAGTTTCCATTTTGCAAGAAGCAAACAGTTCAAGAGATGGATAGTGTTGACAGCTGTGCAACAATGTCAACCTACTTCATGTTTAACTGTACGCTTAGAAATGTTTTTTATCCAAACAAAAAGAAACCAGTGTATCAAAGAGACATCTGTACTCTTATGTTTACTGCAGTGCTATTCACAACAGCCATGATATGGAGTCAGCCTAGGTGTCCAACCAACAGAAGAATGAATAAAGAAAACATGGTATATGTACACAACGAAATACTATTCAGTCATTAAAAAGAATAAAATCCTATCATTTTTGGCAATATAGATGGAACTGAAGGACATTACGTTAAGTGAAATAAGCCAGGAACAGAAAGTTACAAACACTGCATGTTCTCACTCCTATGTGAAAGCTGAGAAAAGTTGATCTCATAGAAGCAAAAAGTAGAACACAGGATACTAGAGGATGGAAAGGGTAGGTGGAAGGGAGGGATAGGGAGACATTGGTTAAATGACAAAAAATTACAGCTCCATAGGAGGAATAAATTCTAGGGTTAGATATCACTGTAGGATGACTACAGTTAAGAAATAATATATTATACAGTTTCAAATAGCTAGAAGCAAGACACTGAATGTTTCCAACACAAAGAAATGCTAAATGTTTCAGATGATGGCTATGCCAATTACCCTGATCTGATCACCATACATTACATACATTATACCATACATTACACCACATAGCATACACTACACCGTACATTACAGACATTATACCATACATTACATCATACATTACATCATACATTACATGCATTACACCATACATGATACATTATAACATATATTACACCATACATTACATACATTATACCATACACCATACATTATAACATACATTACACCATACATTACATACATTATACCATACACTACATCATACATTACATACATTACACCACACATTATAACATACATTACACCATATAGCATACACTACACCATTACATACATTACCCCATACACTAACCCATACATTACATGCATTACACCATATACCACACATTACATCATACATTACATACACACCATACATTCACCATACATTACACCAAAACATCACTATGTGCCCTATGTACAAACATTATTTGTCAATTTAAAAAATTAAATATGGCTAGGTGCAGTGGCTCATGCCTGTAATCCCTGCATTCTGGCGGCTTAGGCAGGCAGACTGCTGGAGCCCAGAAGTGAAGATCTGCTTGGACAACATGTCAAAACCCTGTATTGACAAAAAACAAACAAGCAAAAATTAGCTGGGCATGGTGGCATGTTCCTTTGGTCCCAGCTACTCGGGAGGCTAAGGTGGGAGGACCACTTGAGCCAGGGAGGTCAAGGCTGCAGTGAGCCATGATCGTGCTACTGCACTGCAGGCCTGGGCAACAGAGCAAGATCCTGTCTCGAAAAAAAATAATAATAATCTTAAAAGAATGTTAAAATAGTAAGTTGTATGTGGGTATGCACTGGTTTGCTAGGGCTGCCATAACGAAATGCCACAGACCAGGTGGCTTAAACAACAAATACTTATTTTCTCACAGTTCTGAAGGCTGGAAGTCCAAGACCAAGGTGCCATCAAGGGCTGGTTTCTCCTGAGGCCTCTCTCCTTCAGTGGAAGATGTCACATTCTCCCTGTGTACGCACATGCTCTTTTCTCTGTTCCCATTCCCTGTTATCTCTGCCTCTTTATAAAAGGAAATCAATACTATCAAAACAGGGTCCCTCCCTTATAAACTCATGTAATCTACTAGATTTTACCATTGGAAAGGCCCTATCTCCAAATCCTGTCACAAAGGGAGTTAGGGCTTCAGCACAGGATATTTGGAGAAACAACTAAGTCTATACCAGTGTAATTCACCATAATTTTAAATTAAAAAAAATTTTTTTAATAAAATAAAACAGGCTCTATCATGTGAACGACCAGAATTAGCAGTTTTTCAAATGTGATCCAGAAACCTCACCCTCTTAAAGATGCTATAAAACCTAATACAAAAAAGCAAACAAAAACAAACCTAAAGTAATAACGACCATTCCAGAATGTTTTTATGTCTACTCTTGGTGGCAAGCCTCATTCTTTAAAATTATTTAATTCCTGGGGCAGATTTCCTTCAATCTGGGCTCAAAATTTAGCAAAGCCTAAATTCAAATCACTAAATCTCTGCTCCCCCTCACCCAAATCAGATCTACAGAAATGCTGAACACTGCTTTGAAAGTCTCTGCCAGCTTTCTTACAAGAAAGTAAAATCTAGATCTGGGATTTGCTATACAAGATCTTACAAACAGGTATGGATAGGATGGACTAATCAAACCATGACAATAGCTAAGAAAAATTAAAATTTTTTAAATTGTTGATTATACAAAGGGAATTCATAGGTTAATAATAGTACTAACCATTTACTGCATGTCTATTACAAATGATTCTACATTACTAAACCTAGTGCATTCTGATTACAGGCTACTTAGAAAAGCATAAAGCAAAAAATTAAAATCATTGATAAACAGCCCATCATCAAAAGACCATCTCTATTTCCTTCTAACATTTCATATTGTGTGTCACATGACAATTCTTTTTATTTTATGTAAATGTAAAGATTAGATTTAAACTCTAAAAATATGGAACATGAAGAATTTTCTCATGTCATTAAGTACGATTTGAAAATGTGATTTTTAAGTTGCTGCCCACTGGTTCTGTCTAACCAACATAACATGTGGGGCCTTTCTATTGTGTCTGATTTGTCAGTTATAGAGAAGGAGGCAGAGGGGAGCGGGGGGAGGAGGGTTAGCACTAAGGCAGTAGCTATTATGCTGGGAATTTATATTCACTATTTCATTTAATCATCATAATCCAATAAAGTAACAATGAAAATTAACCCCTTTTATGCATTAGGAAAATAAAATCAGAGAGGTAACATAACCTGCCACAGATAACTCACCAGTAAGTACCACACTGGAATTTAAACGTGGGTCTGTTGAACTATAAAGACTGTGCTCTTAATACATGCACAGAAACAGTTTAAAAAAAAAAAAAAAGAGAAAAGAAAAGTGAAATGAGACACATGAAAACTGAAACATGGCTCTTACTCTAGGTTTCTGAAAGAGATTTTGTAGCATATAACAGGAACAGCATAGAATCAGCACAACCTTCCAGGTATACAGTGGTGAAGATTCCCATAAGCAGTGATAAAAACAAATGAATGCTTCTGGTAGACATTTGTCATTATTTTAATGGACTAACTAAATAACTCCATCTAAAAACTTTATTCACTCAGTACTCTGGGAGTATTTTTTCAACTAATTGACTCTAGCAGCTTCATCAGACATAAATCTGGCCAAAAGTAAGACCATTGTCAGGCAGCAGAGTAACAGCTACGTAGAAAGTTTTCCTGGTCACCGCACTGCTAACTCGGCTGAGCAAATGAGAAAAAAACCCGGCAGTGAAAGGCAGCCTGTGCTCTTCCCCAGGGAAGCAGCCAGTAAGGAATAAGGAATATCCAGATATCTGCAGGGGAAATGAGATACATGAAAATGACGAATGCCTACAACTTTCTGTACCCCTCATCAAAGCCAACCAGAAGTCAATAGATCAATGTATTAAGAATTTCACTCTGGTCATCCCAGTTACCCAAATCTCTCTACAAGCCATCCTGAACAGGCCATGAAGGAAGCAGAGCAGTGGAGAGGAGGGAATGGAGCAAAAAGGCAGTGCGGAGGGGGTGGAGGCCAGGAGAGGGGGTTACCAGAGCAGCGAGGCAGCCCAGGCAGCACCAGAAATTAGCTAGATAGAGGGTTATAAAACAAACATTGAACAAATATTAAGTGCAATGTAAGGCAGGTTTCACCTCCTCAGAGAAGGGAGGTACAAACACATATGGGAAGGCTAAAAGCTAAAATTAACCCTGTGAGAGTGGATCAGAATTGGAATTGGTAGTATTAGTGTGACCTAATGGTTGTCAACACCCTAAGACAGATTTTTTTTTTTTTTTTTTTTTTGAGACGGAGTTTCGCTCTTGTTACCCAGGCTGGAGTGCAATGGTGCAATCTCAGCTCACCGCAACCTCTGCCTCTTGGGTTCAAGCAATTCTCCTGCCTCAGCCTCCCCAGTAGCTGGGACTACAGGCGTGCGCCACCATGCCCAGCTAATTTTTGTATTTTTAGTGGAGACAGGGTTTCACCATGTTGACCAGGATGGTCTTGGTCTCTTGACCTCCTGATCCACCCGCCTCAGTCTCCCAAAGTGCTGGGATTACAGGTGTGAGCCACCGCGCCCGGCCCTAAGACAGACTTAGAAACAAGCACAGATGTAAATGTGTGCAAACCTCACAGCTATGTATACAAAGAGGTCCCAGAAACAGCGACATCCATGCAGCCATAAGCATTTCTTAGCCTCTGATGTTGGTTTCTAAATGCCATTCTCTACTAAAAGGAAACACGGTTCCTTGGAGAAATAGACAATTCCAGGGCTGAGACAAAGAAAGAACAAAATAGGCCTATTCTTTCTTCTTTTGACAGCAAATAAAGAAGTGCTTACAGAATGATGGAGACACATCAAAAGAACACATGAGGTGGCCTGATGAGGCTCCCATAAGCCAAATCTGGGATGGTGGGAGCATCAAAGAAAAAAATGAAAGGAATGGAGTATAACTCAATGAATAAAACAAAAAATGAGCCCAAACTGATACCAACAAGTTAACAAAAATAAATTTAAAAACAAATGTCAACAGAAAAATCATATAAAGTCTACATTTGGCAACCATTACAACACTAATTCAGGCCAGAAACATCAATGGATACTAAACCAAGCGGTAAAAGTACAAAAAGAAATGGAACTTTTCATCACCAGCAAGTATTTTTCCACAAAATACATACCCTTTTCAATGCCAAAACGCATAATCCAGGTCTAAAAAATACAAAAATTAGTTGGGCGTGGTGGCGCGTGCCTGTAATCCCAGCTACTCAGGAGGCTGAGGCAGAAGGATCACTTGAACCTAGGAGGCAGAGGTTGCAGTGAGCCAAGATCATGCCACTGCACTTCAGGCTGGTGACAGAGGAAGACTCCGTCTCAAAAAAAAAAGAAGAAAGAAAGAAAATACCAGATCAATGCAAACAAACCGATGGACATTTTCCAAACAACTAGCCTCTAGTCTTCAAAATATCAAGGTCGTGAAAGTTAAGGAGAAACTAAAGAACTGCTCCAAGTTGAAGGAGACTCAGGAGGACTTGACAACTGGGCTTGGATCCTTTTGCTCTGAAGGGATTATTGGGACAGGGGAATCCCGAATAGGGTCTCTGGACAAAGAGTATACAGAATGTCCTTGTATGATGTTCACAGCTTTTCTATAATTTGAAAACTGATTCAATATAAAGTCTAAAAATATTCATTCAGAATACATACAGGGAGTTTGGAAATGGTCTTGTCTGCCCTAGTCCACAGCACAGAGACGGCAAATTATCTCTAGAAGATGGCATCACTACTTACTCATACATTAACCCTCATGCTGTCAGTGTTCTCAAATTTCTGCTCTGCTTGGGGAGGTGGGGCACTAAGTACTAATAAGGTCAAATTAGACATTTCAGCAGATGTAGAAATTCTATGTTTGGTTTTGGAGGACAATATTAAAATTACTGATGAACAAGTCTCCTGAACCCCTCACCCCAACTGACTCTATAAACGCCACAGATGTAGATATGAGATGGGTATTTCCCAAAGGAGAGAATGAAGACAGTCCCTTAATTTGTAAAACTTTCTCTTACTGTTCCTAAAGGAAATGGAGCTCATTCAAACACTATCACACACACAGCTCCTCAGCCAACTGCCTAAGAGATCAACCTTGAAAAGAGTATTATATGTAACCTTGACAAGATATGACTGAGATAAATGTATATGCAGAGAGAGAAAAGGGGGCAGGACACAGGCTAAGGACATGGTTCTCCTCCCTCTCTCTCTCTCTCTCTCTCTCTCTCTCTCCCCTCCCCCCTCTGTTTCCCCGTCAGTTTTCTAAAATTCACCATATTGCCATATAACCAGAAATATAACCACACCTCTAGAGTTACCTGCATACAGACATGAAGAAATACCTTCATTGAGGGCACTTTATTCCTTTAACTTAAAACTAAAAATAGCCAACTGAAGAAAGCTTTCGAAAGTCCTACAAAACTAAAGTCACCTAAATAACAAAAACCCAAGGAATAAATTCCTTTTGGTATTTACTGAATGGCAAGAAAAAGCTGTCTCTGTAAGTGTATAAAATACAACCTTAGATTAAAAAGTAAAAATTCTATAGACCAACAGTTTTGCGTATGTGGTTCTGTGTGCTCTTATAGACAGGAAGCTTTGTGCCAGCTTAGGGCCAGTCACAGTGCCCATTGCATGTCATACTGAGCTCCTGTGACGATACACACCTATCCTAAACATTTTCTAAGGATTATAAATGTCCTATATATCAGTGTGGGGAAATGCAATAATATAACAAAGAGACAGAAAATTCGATTGTTAGCGAATGCTAAGAAGACATGATCACATAAGAAATCAATACGTCATAACCCTCCCATTTAAAAAACAGAAGAGCAAAATCTGAAAAACTGAGGCCACGCAGCTAGACACTGCAGACACCCAGAGCCGCAGCCCAGGTTTTCAGTTTCCTTCCGGCACACACTATTGACCACCTAATGCTGACACTCACTTTCTGTTCACAGTAAAACTGCATTTTATTGTTTAACAATCTAAATACATTTCAAAACCATATTTAAAAATACTGTATAGCTTCTCAATGCCTTGAAAACGAAAACTTCTCAATTAAGACTTTCCAAAATATTAGGTTAGTGCAAAAGTAATCACAGTTTTTGCCATTAGTTTTAATGGCAAAAACAGCTATTATCTTCCAAAGAAATGGAAACTTTTCTTTCCATTCTATAGTTCCTCTGTAGACAAGATATCGATCACTGAACTCAAGACAGATGATGTCCCTGCCCAATCTCTGAAGAAATCAGGGGTTGAGAAAGAACACACATGCATAAGCATTCTTAACCTTCTGCCTGTGACTGGTGCTGTCTGCTACCATGTGCCCCTCAGCCAGACTTTGTAGAGTATTCCTCTCCCTCTTTTACTGAGCCAGACTGCAATTCCAACCACCTGGTTTCCCATCACTAGTTTCCTTCACCACAACTTTCACTGCATAGGCGATGCCCTGTTTTCATGACATCTTCCATCATGGAATTCTGTTCCTAAGAGTGAACTGGCATTGTAGGTCCCAATCTGTGGCAATGAAAAGAACAAGAGCTCTGGGATCAGATGCACTTGTGTTCCAGGTCAAAGCCTCCTACCTAAAGCCACTGGAATTTATTAGCTTTCACTTTCGCAAATGGCGACGTCCAAAGACTGGTTAAGAATGAAATAAAAGAGCATGGGTAAACGACCTCACAATGTCAGCTAACAGTAGCTGATTAAGCAGTAGTCCCCAGCACCGCAGTCTTTCACTTTGCACCGAAACACACTTGTTACACTAGTGACAGTCAACTTGTTGCCCCTGAACCCATTCACAGGCCCTGAGAGCCGTCCACAATAGGTGCTCTGACCCCGCACCCCCCTCCACAGGTGGAGATGACCAGACTGACCAGTGTGAATCCCTGCCCGGCCCCACTGAGGACAGCTCTCTGGGGTCTGTAGTGCTACCTGCCAGCCCAAATGGCTATTAGACATCATGGATCCCTGGGCAGTCGCCTGTGGGACCTGCTCCGAGCTCCCTGAACACCTGCCGACTGCCTTTCCCAGGTTCTGAGCACACACAAACCTCCTATTTATTCTGCTGTTGCAAGTAAATTGCTGTATCTGACAGACAGATCCTGAAATACAATCTTTCCAGTCCTGTCTTCCTACTGCTTCCCTTACACTGGAAAATCAATTCTATACACACACTTACACAAAACTCTTCCCAAAGTTAAGCCACTGTCTTCATTATCCTGATCCCTCCTTTCTTCTGTAATACTCTCGACTGCCCTCCTTCAGTACTGATTTTAAATACCAGCTCTCTCATTCACACAATCATCCTTCAATAATGACCTATGGAGCCCTGCTACATACAGGCCAGGACCTGTGCGGGCCACTAGAGGCAGCGCAATGAACAAAGCCTTCACAGCAGGACAATCTCACCGGGAGGACAATGCATGTCAGTCAGCCAAGGTCCTATAAGGTGGTGAAGAATGTCAAGAAAAAAACTCAGAAGAATAACAGGGCCTCAGATTGGGGACAGCAGGGAGATTCGGAGACAACACCTGCATGGTGCCTTCTGGGGATCCCTAAGACCCCCACATGTTTCAGTGATTCATTCAAAAGGTTCACAGTTGTACTCTTGGCTAGGGATTATGACAGCCAAAGGACATGTGGAGGAATGAAGGAAACAGTACAGGTCCCATCCTAGGAATTGCCATGCCCTGAGCTCCCTGGGCTCTGCCTCCTGTGAGTGGCAAACCCAGGGTCCTCCCATCTTCACCAGTGGTTCTGCCCAGGAAAGCCCACGAGAAATTCAGTGCCCAAAGATGACACTGGGGTAATCGTGTAGGCCTCCTCTACCTAGCACACTCCAGAATTCCAGAATCCCAGAAGGGAAGCAAGGAATTAGAGATTCGCCACCAGTCAACAGTTTATGCTAAGTGAACCACCCTGATCCATTAGGGTGAAACAGAAGGAAGGCTTCAAGTGCCAGGATGCTGTCAACTAGCCCAGGCCCCTGGTGTGGGCAGCCTGGATCCCGCTGCATTCATTCCTTCCTGCCCAGTAGAAGTGAGAGGAGCAGGGCAGAGTCAAGAAAGAGAAACAGCAGAGGGGCAAGGAAGGGCTGCCCAGGAGCCACATCCTGAGGGTCATGAGGGTCCCAGGAGAGGACTCGGCCAGATGGAGATGAGCAGTGATCCAAATGGCGAGACCCAGCTTGAGATTCCATAGCGAGATGCCACCAAGTGCAGACACGTGGGGATGATGGAGGAGCAGGGGTCAAATCCTTAAATGATGTACAAGGAGTAACCAGCAGGATTGACAGCTATTTTAACAGGGGTTGTGAAGAGAAAGTGCAGCCAGGGGCTCTGAAGTGCTGGTGTAACAACCAGGATCACGGCAGTGCCCTGAGACTGAGAAGAGGAAGGCGGCGAGGCAGCATGAAACACATGGTCCAAGAGGCTCGGGGCGCACACAAATCCCACTTCCACTGTGGGGTAGTGAGCAGGCAGCTGGGAAGGCAAGACCGGAGGTTCAGGACAGGACTCTGGAGAAAAATGCGGGTCCTTAGCAAATTACAGGAAACCAGGGCACACGTGAAGAAAAGATGGACAGAGACACAGACAGACACGTGAGAGCTGAGTGGGCCCAGCGGTTAAGATCTGGGGCCCCCCAGCAGCTGGAGGACGGACGAGGTGGAACCACAAAGGTGGCTGACTGAGTAGCCAAGCGTGCAGGGAAGCACAAGGAAGAGGCTGAGTGGAGAGAGGACGTCGAGAGGAACTGCACACTCCACTGCGAGGCCCGGGACAGGAGGCCAGGGATGGGAGGACTGCGATCTGGGATTTGGGATTCGGTATTATTTGGCCAGTAAAGCCAGCAACACTGAAGTCACTGATGCCCTTGAGGAGAACTGGGAGTTGGATAAACCCAACTGGAAGGATACCAGAAAAAACAGGGAGACAGGAGGTGAAGTTGCAGAATGCACGTGGCTTGTAAGAGTTTTCCTACGTTGGAATGTAGAAAGACTGGGAAGTGGGGGACAGTTAACTGGACAGGCATGTTAGGACAAGGGAGCCTGTTTTTGTTTTTACGACGGAAGATACTAGAGTTTGAGTTTATTTGTGAGCATAATCTAGTCAGGCAGAGAGAACACAATGGATGTCACAGAAGAGAGAGGACAGTTGCAGTAGCAGCCGTCGAAGCAAGACCCAGCACACAAACGGGGCTGCAGCAGACCGGAACACTGGCTCAGGACGCTGGCAGGAGGGACCCCTGGAACGCAAGGAGGGACAGGGGCCCTGTGACGGACAGGGATGTGCCTTCTGAACGCCTTCTCTTTCCTCTCTCAAATAAGCTTATCAGCTGACAGGAAGAACTGAGAAGGGCTGCTTTTGAAGACACAGGAGAAGGTGGGAACATCCCTCTAGGCAGGGGAAGGGAAATGGCCAGGGAGACAGAGGTGTCCTGACCACGAAGGAGTGGGCCCAAATTCAAAGGAGCACCGCTATGCAAAGTCGCCTTCACAGCAAAGAATGCTATGGTTTCCCCTTCTTCACTCCTTGGCATTTTTCTAAAAATAACGATTTGCTCTAAAACTTATCTTTTTCTGTATATTTGCCTGAACTATTGAACTAAAAGTTCCTGTAAACAGGAATGGTGTTTTATGCATAGCCCTAAATTTGTACCCACTGGAGCTACTTATACTGGCCTCACAACTGGTTGATGGCAGGAACCTAGAAGGCATCCTTAGCTCCCTGCTCTTGCTCATCTCCATAATCATTCAATAACCAGTTCTTCCAATTTTATCAATTTTGCTGGAATTCATTGATTACTCTTTAGGAAACATTTAGTCAAGAAGGCCACCTTCAAGATTAAGCTAGGGCTGAAGACAGAAGATCATCTGAGCTAGGAACTCAAGAAGGAGGACTATCTGAGCCAGGAATTCACTATATTGCCTGGGCAACATAGTGAGACTTCATGCTTTTATTATTATTTTTTTTTCAAATTAGCTGTGCATAGTGGCTCTTGCCTGGTGTCCCAGGTGCTTGGGAGGCTAAGGCAGGAGAATCACTTGAGCCAAGGAGGTCATGGTTGGAGATGAGCTATGATTGTGCCTCTGGGCAACAAAGTAACACCCCATCTCTAATTTAAAAAAAAAAAAGGAGGGAGAGAGGGAGGGGGGAGGAAGAGGGGGAAGGCGGGTGGGCAGGCAGGCAGGCAGGCTTAGCTAGCTTTTTCTCCACTCTGTTGCCACAAGTGCATCTCTCTATCATCAGTGTAACCTCAATGCATGTTCAGTGTCCTCTCTTCCCCAGTGGTCTCTGAGATCTTATTCATCTTGCATTCCCAGCACTTAGCAGTTACTGATACACAGTGCTGAATAGCTCCATTACCAAATGTAGCACTCTCTTCTCACACTTTTCTGAAGAAAAATAAAATAGGTAAGAAAAGGAAGTAGGCATACCGAATTATAAACTCTTTAACTGCAAATACCATGAATTGTATCCTTCTTTTCTAACCCTGAAGCTCAGCACAAAGCAAGCAGTCAAAAATTTTCCTATTTGGGATCTTTGGGGAGGAACAACAGCTTTAGAGTCACAGATGCCTGAGATAAACTTGCAACATTTAAATCTATGCATAGAAAAAAACACTTGAGAAATTATTTACTATTTAATACTGGTAGTGAGTAATCTAGAAACACTAACTTTTTTTTTTCCTAAACTGCCCTAGTATGAAAAGTCTCCATTACATAATGTCTAAGCACTCAGGACATTCACACATTATCCCGCTTTATAAAAGTGTCTGAGATGTCACAATCATTCAACCAACATAAGGGAACATCACGAAGCAAATACATTGGTTTATTGTCTGAAATATTTTGATTACTCCCCAAACAGCATTAGATACCAAAAGCATCTGATAAGAGCTCCAATAAAACCAACAACAGAAGAAAGGCCAGTTACATAACCGCATCTGCTCAACCGCCACCTACCATGGTGGGAAAAGATGAAGGCAAGAAGTTGCATCTGAATGTTCTTGTAAGCAGCTACATTTCAGATTCAAAGTATCACAGGAAATACACAGAGCCAATGAAAGCTGCTTCTTTGTATGCTTATAAAATTAGCCTCTAAGTCACACTGTTAAACTTCCATATCCTTGGATTAGGAAAGGCCTATCACCCTCACAGGGTATTATACATCTGGAAATAAAGATGACTCTCAGAAGGAACAATCAAAAGGAACGTCCTTTTAAGTAAAGGAAAATTTTGCTCATAAAAATTACGAAGGGAAGGGCAAAAAGCACCTTCGAATAACTGTGATTCAGCCCTGATATAAGAAGATACCAAATACACAGTGTGAATACTTTTCCCCAAACACAAATATCTGCAGCTATTTTTTCCAGGCCTTTTCCATAGTAAACTCCTTACAGTTTCAATAATGAACTTTTACAGAGGCTCAGAATCCTGCACACCTGACCAAGGTGGCTGGGGACTTCAGATGAGGCTTCAGTGTTTGTTGACATGTGGCCCCATCTCTCAGGGAGGTAAAAGACATGTCACAAGCAAGCCGTGTTTCCAGCTGTGACATGTCTCAGTACAGAAGGGCAGGAGGGAGACAGAGAGAAAAATTGTTTTCTTTATGATTTTTCAAGAGTCATGGTAAAATGCTTTAGTCTTTATTCACAGTTAGCTTTTTTTTTTTTTTTTTTTACTGTTCAATGGCCTTCAAACCAGTAAAATACAATGAAAAATACGTTTTAAAGTTATATTATTGAAATGTATTGAATAATGACTGTCAGGATTGGAAACAGGCCACATATGAGTAAATGTAATCTCTTCTTCAGTCCTCCAGAGAGGACCATAAATATATGTGATATTTCTCTGTGCTACATTTTGCATTTGGATTTCTGATTTAGCCAAAGTGCATTTTTAAAAAAAGGGTAAGAATGCAGCTGCTGAATTAAAATACATCTGTGTATAAAAAGAGCTTTACTTATTTTAGTCAAAAGGAGGACAGTGAACAAATTCCATTTGATAAGCTAAAATAAAAATCCTCAAGTAACCATTTTACATGCATGTGCCAAAAATCAAATTCAGGTTAATAAACACATATTGCTTATGTGTTATATGTAAGTACAATGTAAGAAGCAAACGCTACAATGTCTGAAGAATACAGAAATTAAAATGTCCAAAAACGGTCGCACACAGACCTAACTGACTTATCTACAGTCTGGAATAGAACTGATTTTAATAAATCAAATGTGAGGCAACCTGACCCACGGACAAGCAGTCACATGCTCCTGCGTGGCACTACGCTCAAAACAGAAACACCTCTGCTTGCTGCTGGTGCTGCTTCTCAAGTTATGGCTTCTGAGTAACACACAAGGGAGATGTGTGCACAGGCAGGCTTACCAAACGTGCACAGCACAGCACACAAACCCCATGTACGCAATGATGCCAAAAGACATCTCAAATCTCCATGCTGGACTAATGCAACACATTTACACGTGGATAAATTATCACCTAAAAGATCTTAATAATTTACTGTGTACACTTCAAAAGATCTGGGAATGAAATTTTGAGCCAGTACCTAAAGTGCTGAAGTAAAATGCAAAATAGGATAGCTATGGAGGGCCACTAGACTACAGATAACCAATCCATTCTACCTCTCTCAGGTTGAGATTGCTTTAGAATCTATCATTGGCTTTAAAATGGTCTGTGAAAAACACCGTGAAAAAAAACCCTCTGGGTCACATTTAAAATAATTTGCATCCAACACTGCAGGCTTCTCTGGAGGATTTAATACTTTGGAGGTAGCATCATAAGCCCTAAACATAACTTCTCAGTCATGTGGCTAAGATCAGGTGTACACGCCCAAGAAGATCTTCATGAGATCTTGAAAATATACAGGTCCTAATAAATGCAAAACTAGATACTCATTTATTTAAAAACAAATGTCTTAAATAGTCTCATAGTAATTTTAAGACTGATTTATAACTAAATGCCGTGAGGGAAAGAAATGTACAATTGTCCTTTATATTTTTTATTTTATAAACTAAAATAGTATTATAAAAGTTACCTATTTTTCCATACAAATTATTATATATATTTTTCTAAATTGACTGAAGATGGGTGAAGTGATTTTCAGGGACAAATGCCAACCAAAAAGCAAACGGGACATGTGGGAGCTGTTTATAAAATGAAGAACACACACTTTATCTCAGCAAGAGGAACTATGATAGAAAGACCCTGTAATTATATTTTGTATTCGGACATCATTCAGATACAATAAGAAAAACAATGGGACTGTAGAAAAGGCACCAGCACTCACTCCCTGCAATTCATGCTCAGAAAGATCAGAAATCCAAATTTAAAAAGAGCAATAACCAATGAGATGTTTTACCTGTAACATGTTTCTCCTATAAAAACAGTATGATCTACCTACATGAGCTGTGGCCTTACGACCAAGTAGACTGACGTTGTCTCAGCTAAGATGGAAACTCTTAGAGTCTGCATTCAAGATATTTGCTGAAATGTCTGAGCATATTAAACTTTCAGATCAATTTAAAAAATCAACCCTAATTATAATTAACATAAAATAACAAGATTTTATTCAAATATAAATGTTTAATGCCTAAACATATAAGGTCCTTAGCAAATTTAAGAGACTAGAAAAAGAAATGTAAAGGAATACAAGTCTATAGAAAATAATTCCTTATTTATTATCTAACACATAAATTATACCCCCATTTTAATAAGTTCATCTCTTTACTGACACAAATATTGATCAAAAGTCAAGATCATAAATATATTTGCATGTTAAAACAGAACACTTTCAGCAGTTTATACAGATTAGGTATTTATTAGGAAAATACTTTGCTTACTGATTTTTATGAATATCAATTTAAATGACAAATGTAATATCTGATTTTATTACTATTCTGTTGAAACATACAAATAAAATGCCAAATTCTGGTTTAAATAAATCAAAGCCACCAAACAAAATGCCAATAATATTGTAGCATAACACAGTAAAAAATTGGTGATTGCTAACAAGGTCAAGATTAAGAGTCATAAATGTTTAGAAAGAATTTTTAAATGCATTCGTAGAAACAGAATTTTTCCTAAGGGAAGTACCCAATTCTTACGACAAAATGGACTACAAATAAAGAGTAGATGGCACAAGTGAAAATCTGACAGAGGAGGCTATCTGACCCAAAAAGTCTTTCTGATTTTTATTTCCACATATAGAAGCACTTGTTAATTAATGAAATCTTAATTTTAGAAAGAAAATCCACTCAACTCTTTCATAAAATGAACCAGTGGGGTTGAATCAGAAGGTGAAATGTCTAATTTTTCACCTCAAACTAAACATCAGCCAAAGTAACCAGAAATATAATATGATAATTACCCATCAGCAAGGAATTGTCTTTAGTTGGATAAACCAAAGAGAAGTAGCAGAATATCAACAAATCCATGATTGGCCTGTCATACAAGAGTATCCAGCATATTCTACAACTTTTAGTCATGAATTTGCACACTCATGAGTATGATAATATTCATATCCCAAATCCAAAGGACTCATGCTGGAGAAGTAAACACAGTCTATACTTAGATGCACTTTATGTAGATTGGAACAACATAGAAAACCTCAAAACATTATTGGGAGGCAAAGGACACTATAGCTTAGTTTTGTTTGTGGAGAAGAAAGCAACATAACCAAAGGCGTATACTCTGGAAGTAATAACCTATCAATACAATGATACAGAAAGGACCTACAATAGTAGCCATATCATGATGTCATGGGGAGGTGCTGAAACAAGAATCAGGATTCAGTTTATGTCACACAGGCTCTGGACAGAGACTGATTTACTTTGAATCTCGCTCCCAGTAACTGCTAATGTTTGAACTTAGATGAGTTACTGAAGCTCTTCTGAAAAGGACCATAATAATAATGGAAAATCAATGGCATTCAACTACTGTTTGATTAATATTGTGAAAAAAAATCTGTTGCATTTTTAAACCTCAAAATACAATATATTCCATGCTACTTGTATATGACATAAACCGAGGGATAAAACCCCAAAATAAAATAAAACTGGTTTTCTACTGGAGATGAGGGAAAGAAACATGATAAATAAGACAGAGACCAAT
This sequence comes from Cacajao melanocephalus, assembly GCA_963573385.1. Classification (NCBI taxonomy): domain Eukaryota; kingdom Metazoa; phylum Chordata; class Mammalia; order Primates; family Pitheciidae; genus Cacajao; species Cacajao melanocephalus. Next base: position 44,531 of record CAUYLG010011966.1, read on the forward strand.
GCAAACAAGACGAAAGTGCACACCACTGCCCCTGAGTGACCAGGACCAGGACCACCACCGTGCTACTTGGGTAGCACAGATGCGTAAGTGACATTTTCCTAAGACACTGTTGGGAAATTCTTAAAACAAAGGAAATGTAGATAATAATATCTAACTTTTCAAAGTAAGATCATAGTCCAGCCTAGGAAACATAGTGAGAACCAATCTCTAAAAATAAACAAATAACACGAAATCACATACTCTAGCATAGAAGCATTTGTAAATATAGAATTAATAAACCTAACTTTTATAATCCATTTACTTTGCTTGGTAGGTTATAATCCTACCAAAAATCCTACTGATAGAGTATGACCCATTTACTTTGTTTAGTTTATATTGTTATGCTTTTAAGCCATGAACTTTTATTTCTTTATAATATGAATTTTCTAATGTAATTTTATATCATAAAATTTTAAAATGTAAATAAAATTTTGAAATAAAAGACTGATTAACGAATAATTATATGATATGATGTTTTGATTTTTAAAAATGTATTGTGTATTTCATAATGGATCTCTAGCATAACAAATTCAATAAAGTTAAATTTAAAAAGCAGAGTAAGTACTATAGAAACCACTCACGTTATTTCAATATCTTGTTAGGTATTATGTATAGAAAATACAAAATATTGTGTATTGAAAAAGACAAGAATAAAACCAAATTTTTCATTAAAATTTATGAGAAAAAATTTTATGCAATAAGATTATATATATTTTTAAATCTACAAAAAGAGAATCCTCTTGGAAAAATTACTTTGTAATCCTCTGCCTTCCTGATTAAAAAAAAATATGTTTGTCTATCTGCTTCTGTTTCTCAAACATGATCCATGATGCAGTCAGGGTGCTGGAAATTGACAGAGGATAAAATCACATTGATTGTTCTTCAGCAAACTGAATTCATTCCTTCTTTACTGGGAACCTTACATTTAAATAAATCCTTTAGAAACAGCTCAAGTAAACATACATTAGGATCATGTAAGACTCAAACCAATCATTTACTGATAACGTAAAGAGTACCTGGAAGCAGTGGGTAATGCCTGTAACTACAGAACTTTGGGAGGCTGAGGCAGGAGGATCACTTGAGGCCAGGAATTCAGGACCAGCCTGACCAACATAGTGAGACTTTGTCTCTACAAAAAGTAATAAAATCTGCTGGGTATGCTGGTGCATGCCTATAGTCCCAGCTTCTTGGGAGGCTGAGCAAGGAGGAATGTTGAGCCCAGGAGGTGGAGGTTACAGGGAGCTATCACTGCACCACTATACTCCAGCTTAGGCAGCAGAGGGAGACCTTGCATCTTAAAAACAAAAACAAACAAAACTAATAAGGAGTATTATTTGGTCTCTGAACTTTTCTCAATGCTACTAAAAAACAATTTCCATATTGCAACTAAAAATTAAATATTCCCTTATGCCGTGAAGGGTAGGAACTAGGCATCCAACACAGAAAGCAGATAATGGGACATGTGCTACTTACATCCCTTTCCTTCTATTTTCCACTTACTGAGAATTTTTTCCATACAATTTTAGAGACTTACTAATAAATTACAACTCAGTTTTCTACAAAATTAGGAATTTTCAGCTCCTGATAGGATGCAAACCAAAGCTCCTACTGCAAAAACCAAAAAGGGGGATTAATTACAATCACCATGTCCTTCAGGATATCTAGGAAGCTGTGGGAGCATCCAGAGTAAGATGAACTACAGGAGGAGGTGGACAAAAGGGCCCTGGCAGCTAAGCTAAGAACAGGTGCCACGTCCTCCCTCCACTCATGTCATTTGGCGATTCCAGATCAGTCACACGTCTGGCTTCCCTAGGATGAAGGGCTACACTAGGGTAAAATAAAATGAGCAGAAATACTGGCCCTCACCCTGGGCTGATGTGACAGACTAGAAACTGGAGGAATCCCAGTGGTAAAGCAGGTCTTCCCATGACACTGACTTTGATGAGGTGGTGGGCGGGTGTGGAAGGTATGAGGCAGAGCGAAGTGTTCTATGGCCTCACGGCATCATGAAGACAATTTCCTGCTGGAGAGAAGGGACCTGACACTGTCTCGTCTCCATGGATCTGTCCTACTCTGAAGCTGCAGAGTGTTAGCCTGAAGCACTCAGCCCAAGACCTGCACAGAACACAAGGAGACCTTATGCAGTCTCTGAGGGCTGAAGATGGAGAAGCTATGCCCACCTGTCCAAGCTCAATCAAAAACACAGGACGTCCACAGCCAAAACACAGGGACAAACCTCAGAGGGACCAGGTCTGACTAAAACTGCAATCCAGCACCCAATGTAAGCACAATCTGTTGTGGGTGAGGCAACCACTCCTCCCTTTTCTGCCTAACAGAGGAAAGGGCCATTCTCACATCACACCATCGGGGCCTGTACACGGGCAGGATGTAACCAACAATTCAGCGTACAAATAAGTAAAAACCTTCAAATAACTGTGATTATCACATCAAAGAGATGAAATGAGGGACAAAAGGATGAAAAAAAATGGAGAACCACAACAAAAAAACTGTAGTCTACATGAAAAAATCAAGTGGACATTCTAGAACCAAAAAACTAAGTATCTTTCATTAAGAATTCATTGTATGGCTTAAAAGAAAAGTAGTCATATCAAAGGACAGGATTCGTGAATTCTAAGATAAAGTCAGTAAAAAACATAAAACTAAAGACTAAGGAGAAGCAACAATAAGGATAAATCATAGCATCACAGACACATGGGATCCATACAGAGGCCGAAGAAGTCCCAGAAGAATAGGGAGAGGCAGAGGCAGTACAGAGAGAGGCAATGCAGAGACGTTCCACAATTGCAGAAAAACAACAACCCCTACATTCAAGAAGCTAATCAAACCTCACAGAATGAACACAAACACACACACACACACACACACACACGCACATACATACACACACAAACACACATACACACAAACACACACACAAACACACACACACACACAAACACACATACACTCTCTCTCTCTCTCTCTCTGCACATTACGATTAACATGTTAAAAACCAAAGACAAAATCATAAAAGTAGAAGGGGTGGAAAAAAGAGATGTTACTACCTTCAAAGGAATTAGAGGTTATCTGGAAAAAATATAATGTGGGAAAATGAAATTCTGGCTGTTCTGCCTGGGTGTAGAGGGAGATTACATTGAAGATGGTGTATGTGAAGCAGAGTAAAGAAGTCCTTGTAAGCAATTTGCTAAGCAGTTTGCGTGCTATGCATTATAAAATTCGTATCTCATTTAAATTTCACAACCTACTCAGATAAACATTATTTCCTTTCACACACAAAAACTCAAAGCTACTGCCAAACATCCCACAATTCCTGAGTGGAAGAGCTAAGACACAAATCCAGATCTGCCTGCAGCAGCTCTCAGTCTGCCATGCCACTTCATGCAAGGGCAATGGCAAGGATAAAGGCTTCCTAAAACCGAGTTAACAGACTAATAGTCAAAGATTAAGTTCAACGAAATTTAAAAAATAACGATGAGGCAACAGACAAAGGGACTCTCAAAACTACAGAGAACAGAGAATAACAGAAGTTTAAAAGGTTAAAATGAAAACAACTACAAATAAATAAAACTGTGATCATGCCTCATCTGACTGATGACCTGAGTGGAAACAGAGGATTTTGCCATCACATTATTTATTCTTTTCTCTAACAGTTTAAGACCAAGAACAAGATATGACTGTATAATGTCACTAAGCTTTAAAACGCACATGCATTTCACAGCAGAATCCTAAAATGAGCATTCAGTATATCAAGTGGCATGATTACTACTACTAATTTTTTTAAAAGGTGCATCACTTTTGATGCCTAAATCTAAAACTTTTGACACTCAGCTTTAAGGCATCCACACAAACTGTTTTCCTTAACAGCCCGTCTTCTCCAGACACTGCAGCATCCTCTTCGTCTTCCTGACCACTAACGGAGCTCCGGAAGGTTGGTCGTCATCCCTTTCCCCCTTTCCCACTAGTTTCAGTGCTTCTGATCGCAGTGGAGGGCTCTACCTTCACCCCTGGCCTCTACCTTCACTTCTTCAATTACACATAAAACTTCCAGCCAGCATTGCCACTTGAATGTCTGAAACTACTTCAAATCTATCTCTCGATTAGCAAAGACTGCTCAAAATGAGTTCCTCTCACACTCTTTTGCATCTCAGTTAAAGGCACCATCATGCCCACATGATTCCTTGTTTATTTACATCTCACATACAATCCATCCTTCAGCAAGTGCCATCAGCTTTGCCTTCAAAATTCTTCACAAACCTGACTACTCCCATCGCTGTGGTCCTAACTACAGTCACCTCTCACTTGAACTAGCTCCTTTCACTCCTTCTCCATGACGTGACCTTTCAGCTTAGAACTCCAGACATCTAATGCTACATGGAGACTTCATATGCATGTACAAAGGGTACATAAGCAACAACTGTTTAAAATGACCAATTCCTGATCTAGACTCCATTAATACTCTTTTGTTTTATCCATAAGCCTAACAAGCTTTTGAAGTAGAACCACATGCCAGTTCCTCTTCACCACCTATTTCACTCATAACTGCCTTTCTCTCACTTAACAAAAGAAAGGCACTCTTCTCACCCATCCTGTACCTTGTTCCTTAGTGATAAAAACCACTGGGGCACCAAAGAAACTATCATTATAAGAAAAGCCTTTTTAAAATCAAGGAGCCATAAACCAAAACCTAGAGATTTCTCTGCGTACTTTCTTAGCTGGCACATATTTCTATAAAGAGAAAGCATGACATTAGGCACAGGGCACTTGGCCCAAATTCAGATGTTCTCAATTCAGGTATACCGCAAATGGGATACTGAGAGTGACATTAACTTTTGCTTCAAAAGTTTTTGCCTTGTGAACCCCAAACAATTATCAACCAAGGACATCACTTCTAAATAAGAGCAGTGTAAAAGAAGAGGCAAGAAATATAAAGAGAGCAGAATTTCATTTCTCTTTTGTATAAAAACTCATGGCAAAGATGCATGCCAGATTTAAGAGTGGGATTACCTGACATTTTGCTAGTTTTTCCCTAAAAGAATCCTGGGAAATAACTTGATATAAATCACACCCTATCTGCAGTTTTATTATGTGAAGTAACAAAAACAGCATTCTTATTTACCCACGGTACAGTCTGTGCTAGCTCCACATTGTTTATGATTTAGAGGAGGAGGAGGTGAAAAATTCTACATTTACTTCACATAGACCAGTATTACATCATAAAAGAAACATGTCTCAGAGATAATTTACTGTTTTTATTTTCTTCAAAAGAGGAACCTTATCATTAGCTTTTTTTATTGGGTACCACCCATTTTGACCAAAGGCACAAGTCTATCTGCTTGGTGCCACTCAACAATCACGTCTCTGCTTATTTATTCATTCCAACCACATACTCATTAGAATTAGATTAACGTTAAAAAATGTAATTGATCCTACCATAATAACATATACAATACATAACCATATGTACAGTATAAGCAATATAGCTAATAATCATTAGAACTATGTGTAAGCCCCACAATTATAGTATCTCAATAACATTTACATTGACTATTATTTTCCATTAGATTTTGCCTTATTCTAGCAATAAATAGTTTCATCCATAGACACAAAAACTGAAAATTTAAAATCTGTGTCTCAGTAAATCATTCAATTCCAATGACATTATACATTTTATGTTTAAGAATTATCAAACTCTTTATAGACTTTGTTGTTTCAATCAATGGTTTTAGTAGTAATTATAATAATCTTTTCTACACATTTTTAACACTTAGAGCTTTATGAGCAAAGATACTAAAATATAAAAAATGCTAGGTGATATGGCATACTACTGTAATCCCAGCTCTTTGAGAGGCTGAGGTGGAGGATCCAGGAGATCAAGACCAACCTAGGCTAAACATAGTAAGACCCCCATCTTTTATTTTTTAAAACTAAAACAATAAAAAAAAACCCATCAATGAATGTGTCCATGTGTGTATACTGATACCCAGAAATGATAAGATGATCATTAAAATATTTTCACAGGCAAATACAATAAAATCTGTGAGGGAAATAGGAGACATGAGTTCAAGAAGAAAAACAAATTTTCTGACACTTAAAGAAGAACTTATTCATGTACTTTTAAATGAATGGATGGTGAGTGTCAAATCATCACAGTATTAACATTCTCCTGGATACATTTTAAAGTGGTACAAATATTACTTTACAATGTCAATTTTTACTCTACACTTGAAATTACATCCTGTCCAACTATCTATACTTAGGATAAAAATATTCAGTTGCCAACAATTGGGGAGGGGAAACAGAAGTTTGAAATATTATCACAGGGGAACTTGAGCACCATACTACAGCATAAATAGTGCGACTCTTCAAAGTCTTGCTTGCCCTATGAAAACCTTCCCATGAATATCCATGCACAAGGAAGACCACCTCCAGGACTCTCGGGCCCCTGCTGATGTCTCTTTACAAAGCTGGCCTGCATGTGTGGTACAGCCATGGGACCTCCCTTCAGTAAATGTGCACCACATTCAGTGCCTACTTCAATTTCACGGTGCTTTCTACCCCCTCCACCTGGAATACTCTTTAATACCTTCCGTCTCATCATTCACATTCCTACTCAAACAGCCTCGGAATACATGGGCTCTCCCTGCATTATTTCTTGCAAATAATGCAGACTTATTTGCCTAAAAAGCCTTAAAAAGGCTTCGGTGGTGCCGTCCATAAACAGTCTCTCTACTGTCACCTCTCGCTTCCTCTTATTATCTCCATGGCATCTACTGCTTTCTGAAATCATGTATGTGCTTCTTCACTTACTTTCCAAGTCTGCCATAACAATGTAAGCTCCATGGGTAAGAAGTGTTTATTTTGCTCACCACTCCATTCTTAGAACCTAAAACCACGCCATGCCTGAGAAAACTTTTGCTAAATTAATCGTAGGCGTTAGGTAAAGACGACGCACAGTCCTCGAATATCTTCTACATGTCAAGCAAGTCTGCTGGGACACTTACTCAGTCTCACTCTATTTACTCCTGGTGAGAATTTTCTAAAGGAATCATTATTCCTTATATTTTTAGTTGAGTAAACTAAGTTTCAGAGGTTAAGTAACTTGGAGAAATTGCATCCGTTGATAAAATGGCAGTGACAGGATTTAAACTCAGGTACTGGATTTTAATCATCCTCTGCTGGAGCTTTATCCACTACAACATGTTGTCATTTTATTTCCCTTACAGTACTTTTCATTTATCATCTTATTTGATCCTCACAACAGTCCACATCTTATCATATCTGCTTTCCAGATAATGAAACTAAGGCTCTGAGAGTCAAAAAGCTGTGTCCATGGAAACAAATCTACTTCGGGACCAACTGGAACTCAGCTCCTCAGCCCCCGGCTCCAGTCTTCCTCCTACAACCCCCCACTGGCATAGGCTAAAGCAGAGGCGGGTGAGTTAAAACGATGTTGACTGGGATCAACTGAATGAACTTCCATATCACACTGTGCCACTGTCAAAAGCTTGGGAGTTTACAACTGTCACAGACTTTCTCAGATAAGATAAAGATTTTCATAACCAACATTAGCCATGCTAATGAAAACCTAAGTAACCCTAAGTAAGAGGCATAGCCTAGCCAAGGTGTGGGCCTGTGGTCAAAGCAGGCCCTGCCCCATCCAGCCACTGATCCAGATTTGGCAGAAAACCTAAGTGCACACGCGTTGGCTTGGACTTCTACAAAGTACAATCTTAATTGTCAATATTTTATATTATTTAAAGATATATTCCCAAGTTCTAGTGCATAAGGATACATCATTTAAAAACTCAAGGTAATTTTTAACAAAAAGAGTTACATCACTAGGAAAAAAACGTATTGGAAATAGGAAAGTCTGAAGCTCTTCCATTAAACAAGACAGAATGAAGAGGAAAAAAAGTCGAGAAATCAAGTAGGAATACCTCAATTTTCTCACACAACATACCACCTTCATTTGCTTGCACAATGCTCAAATCTATCTTAAAACGATGAACAATTAATAACTTCAAAACATAGTAAGTTCCAGTTAAAACTGCAGATATAATTTATATCGACTCTTCTTTGCCTCTACCTATACTAGGTGGAGACAGTTTATCAGATTGTCTTCATTCCCACCCAACAATGATCAAACAGCAAAAGGAAAACTTCGGTTGAGTTTCATAGAAGTCAGGTCTCTACTCCAAAGTATCACAAATATATTGATGATATTCTCATATTTTTACTCTTCTCATTATGAAAATAAAAGTTTATGGGGAAAACAAAAGATAATTATGGTATCAAAAAAATCAGATAATGTTAGATTTAAGAGTATGCTTATGTTGCAGTCTACTACTTAACAATTTGCATTGAAAATGTAAGTAGGCATTTATCTTTATCACTATAACTATAAATAGAAAAAGGTAAATCAGACTATTGTGACAGTTCAACTGGAGAATTTAGGAACAGAAAACAAAAAGATTTTCAGCAATATATGAGAAATTCAATTATTTATTTAGGCTTAAACCAGAAATGTAATCAAATCTTAAAAATGCAATCAAAGAAGATTTTTAAGTAGCAGAAGACTAAGATGAAAGACAAGATTATTTTCATTATAGAAATTCTGAAATAAAAGCCCAAGTAAAAAGAAAAAGGAAGCAGCTTCATCAAGGTGGGTGACTATGTTCTAAAATAGTCTTTCATCATACAAAAATGCACCTCCTATAACATAGCAGAACTTTAACAGAGAAGGAAAAAAGAGGTCATTTTTTAAAGTAAACTGTTGTTATAAGGTAACTTTTAATTTGTGCACATAATGTAAATTGCTATGGTGAATGCACGTCGGGTCACTGAAACAACGGTAGCTGAATTCAGATGTGACCTGGCAGCCCAGGTGTTCAGGAAAAGTGCTGTTAACAGTGAGGATTGATGATCTAATCAAACTGTCACAGCCAGATCCTCGGCAGGGTGGTTGGAAGGAGGTGGAGGAGGATAATATTCAGAAAGCAAGCACATGCTTAGTGTTACTTTAAATTGATGCTGACATTTTCAATTGTGAAAAGAAATTTTTTCCTAAGTAATATAGGAAACAACTCGGCTAACCTTCCGGAGAATATCAGATAATCACGGTAGGTTGTGGTACAAAAGCTAACTTCTCAGAAATGTGAGCACATATGAAATACAAATAATCAGATGTTTTAGAGACTGACTGTAGTAATCAGCATTTTAATTACTTTGTTTTCTTAGATGTACAGTACTACTGTGATGAATATCCTCTCCATGTACAAACAAAGCAATGTGTTTAGCCTGGTGTCTTTGCATCTGAGTGTGAAAATTTTCCAAAAGGGTACAAATAACCAAGGTCCGTGTGCTGATTAACATAAGATTTCTCTGAAGTCATGTGTTAATTAGAATAATTAATATATTCTTTACTGAATATGCCATACATTTGTCACATGGCACGCTTACAAAAACTTTGATTGGACAGTCAACTTTAAATAAAAATGGCCAACCCTGAACCATTAAGGGGTTTTTTGTTTTAACTCATTGATGATGGCAATTTTATAAAACTGAGTACCCAATTTTTTAAATAACAGTTCCTTCCAGAAAATCACTAGACTGGTCTACGTTTGCGTGACGATTTACATCACACAAATGAAGTGTGCAAAGAAGTACACAGATAAAAGGGAAAAAAATGATGAAATATGTCCAACTTCAACTAAAATAAGTCCTCAGCCAATCCTCCCACTGCCGGTTCCATCAGTTACTAAAAGTGCTCACAAAGACTTCGGGCTTTGGAGGCACTGGACGCATTCCTGTTATTCTGTATTCCTGGCAACGTCCTGAGCTTTCGATATGCAACCTTTACTCTGAAGCCAAGGACAATCAAGTTTGTTAAATTGCTTCATGTTTTCAAGGCACGTTATAAAGCATTCTCGTGAAAATTTTTCGCTCCGTCATTCCTGACCTTTTTGAAACCATGCTCCAGAAAGTATTAATATTGATAAAAACCACATTATCTCTGTCATTCACAGCTGACACAAGGTAACACAACACAGCTTCCCTGGTTCGTAAAACATATAAATGTGACCAAACTAGAAATACTAAACTTTCTCTTTCATGCACAATCAGAATAAGCTTATATGTTTTGTGGTAAGACTGACCCGTTCTTTAAAATCTGCCTTTTTGAATTCTTTAATAAAATTTAGTAAGATATCAGAGAAGCCACATAATGCATTGCAGAAAATCAACTTAAAATTGCTAAAATGTATGAAGAAAATATTCCTCCCCTAAAAATAAACACGATGCATCCTCAACAATGCACAATGACTTTTGTCATTTTCAGCAGTTTATAAAGAAAAATCCCGCAGACAGAGTCTAGATGCCCACTGATAACTAGGTCCTTTTTCTCAAAAAATAGAAAGTATCCAAGGTCTCCCTACCAATGACGGGACCAGCACCAACACCCCAATGAACCAGAGGGCTGGGCCAAGGGGGTACCCCCATTAGGGGATTAAAAAAAGTACCAGGAAGAACAAACCCACAACCACCACAGTGCTGACGTCAGCCCCAAATCCATTTCCCCAACAGCACAGGAGCAAGGAGGTCTTCCCCTCACTCCAGTTAGCTCAGGACCGAGTGAAGCATTTCAATACACGGCCGTAACAGAGCTTTCTTCTGACTTTGATGGGTAACAAAGCTGGCTAACAGGGTGATAATGCTGGACTTAGCGTCATAGCTACCACCCTGGAACAGTCAGAATAAGTCTCAATATAATTATTTTAAAAAAGAAATGTATCATAACCATTCCAAAATTATAACTTTTGAATTCTACATAGTCTGAGATACTTTGAAATTCCTACCCACTGGCAAAGTTAAAAAAAAAATCCTACCATTGGTTGGTTGATTGCTAGCTTAATGTCAGAACAGAAACTACCATATTTATCATTAATCCTAACGTGACAATGTATTGCAAACTTAATTATTACAGTTTCCCTGGAACATCAAAAGCTCTATAAAACATGCATAAATTTTAAAACGACTAGACATAAAAATATGCAATTTAAATGTATTAAGTATTATTGTTTTCTTCCACTAGATAATCACTATTTGTCACTTCAAACACCTAAAATATTTCACAAAATTTTCTATCAAAGAATTGTTAACAAAAAGAAAGAAGCAAAGCAAATTAGAAATTTCTCTGAAATCTTACTTTGCTACATAAAATTAGGATTTATTTTAATGTAATATTTTCTCCCTCCCTCCAATACATACAACAAAACAACTACCACACATTGTTGGTTGTGAACATTCAGTGGAAGACCAAACATCTGCAACAAAATAAAAATGCCTTTTCCACAACAGTTCAAAGTGTAGAATTTACACTAGGGAAATAATAACTAGGAAAAATGTATATATAACACTGTTAACAGAGTAAAAACATACTATGCCTATTAACTAGTAACATCATGATTCACATAAACAATAGGTTAAAAGGCCATTAAAATTGTGTAAACTCACATTTACAAATTGACAAGGAATAATGTCCATAACATACAGACTAAAGGCAAGTTGAAAACATTCTGTAAACATATTTGTATGTAGTGTAACTATGTGTATATTTATACATATCTATGAGAATTGAGAGATGTTCATTGAGGGACATTACAGAAAGCTAACAGTGACTGTCTTTCAGAGAAAAGAGTTGCAATTCTATTTATTTTATTCTTTGTACTCATGTATGTTGGTTGTTTTTTTTAAGGAAAGAATTTTTTTTTTTTTTTTTTTTTTTTTTTAGCAATTCTGACATAAAATGAAAAGGGAAAGAAAATGGTTTTTTGTTTTTGTTTTTGTTTTGTTTTGTTTTGTTTTTAAGGAAGAATACTTTCTTCTAGCAAGGTCATGTGCTAATAGAACATTTTGAAGGGACTATGTACTTTGACGATTTCTAGAATGTTTATTGTTCATACAGAGTAATTCACACTCTCCTTCTGTCATGTTCACAATGAGTAGCATCAATTTCAGAGGTAACTAGCAGAGGTTTAGGTGTCCACTGACACTACAGGATGTTCTTCCATAGGAAGTTCATAAATTAGTCCTGGTTTCTATATACCACACACTGCTGTCACTGGCATCAAATGCAAACCAACCAAGAGACCTCCACATGCATCTGCTGCTGTGAAATTATGATCAAAATACTAAACTGTATTTGAATTAAGGGTTGGATAGATAGATACCTATAACATAATTAACTGTCTTTCATTTTCAGGATATAATTGAATACACCTGTAAGAGAGAATACAAAATTAAAACTTAAATATCCAACAAAAGATTTGAGGGAACATTTTAGTTCAATCAGTTTCACCAATACCATTACATTGACATTTTCATGGCCCACATTTGTGATACTCGAAGTATATATAAAATATAAACAGTAAGTCTGGATTTCCATGAAAACACATTGATAATGGAAGAAAAATATAAATGAAGCCTTATAAAATTAATCTCATATACTTTGACAAGGGAATATGACAAACTGAATGTTTTAGATTTTTCAGGTATATAATCATTAATCATACTCAAGAAAAAAATTTAAAAATTAGTTGGTAATTGATCAAGGCAAAAATTCATAAGCACTAATGATTATTTCAAAATATTCAAAAAAATTATAGAATATCACGGAGTATGGACTGCTTATTTTCCAACTTGTTTTCATAAAACAACGAAAGGAAAGAAAATCTAACAAAGAGCCTAAACATCTAGGATTACTTTAAATTTATGGAAGACCATTTGAAACATTAGCAGAGATAAAAAAAAACTATTTTGAATGAATGAATAACAGCCAGAATGAATCTGGCTGTTAACAAGCTATGTTTGAGTTACAAATAATGGTCCTAATTATTTTGATCCTGAAACAATA
>CAUYLG010011966.1:65000-101861 GCA_963573385.1 Cacajao melanocephalus
TTATTTATTCATTCAGTAATAAACACTCGTGAATTTAACACCAAACCTGAAAACTAGAAATATTACATTTCAGACTGTGATTTATCCCAAACTTGTATTTCTAGCTAACAATGATTATATTCCTAATTTTTAAAATTCGTTATCTTCACCAACTCCAGCAGTTGGATTCCTTTGACAAAATTGTTTTGTTTTTAATCACTTCTTCAAATATTCTAGAAACATACAATGAGTAAAGAAAGAGAAAACAATACTGAGATTCACATTCTGGGTTCTCTCACTGCTTAAGAGCTCTGTCACAGTGGTCTCTGAACAAGCCTAATTCAAAATACTCTACAGAAATTTAAGTTGCATGTCTTTACTTAGGCATCAACAATGTTATGGATGTTAAATCTACAAAAGTCAATAGCAAATAAATAAGAGAGGAGAGCTGTGTGTATCAAAGATATTTTCTTTAATCTGATGAAGTGCCTCACAGATTCTGTGAGACATGGAGAAACTGCCCCACAATTGACGTGGTCTTTGTGACCCTCTCACAGTGTCAACTAGAGCAGCTTGGCTTTTATTGATTTTACACAGTTATATTCCACGTAAGTTTTAAAATTGTTTTTGTTTCAGCTAAAGGAAAAAAGAGTTAATGCTAAGAAAACCAAAAACAAAGAAATTACTTTGTAAATAAAATTTTCACATTCTATCTCTCAAACACACTGAAACTTTGAAATATGTTCATATATTGTCATTACTGTATTAATTTTAACAATAAGCATTGGGTTCACATTGTTAATTAACATTTCTCCTAATGTTCAATATTATCATAGTAACAATATAATTTTTTAAAAGGCAAAGGCATAAATTTTAGAAGATTTGGTATCCTGTAATCAGTCTGCCACTAACTAGTTGCCAAAAATACATGGCATATCCATATTGCATAATCATAAATATGAAAAGAGAAAAAGGCATTCTGAACACTACAATGCACAGTGACAATGAAAGGAGAAATTATTGCTTTAATTAACTTCAAAGAAAATTTGGGTCTACTTTAAATAAAAACTTTCATTTACATGGTCTGCTGAATCTGCTATTTCCCATAATCCTTTGCTCTGTGTGATTAGCATAAAAAACAGAGCAAAGATTATTAAGACCTTCACAACTAAATATTTCTTGAATGTTTTTATTTAAAAATTAGTACCTTAAAATGGTAAAATTCTATACATAAACAGTATGACTGTTTTTATATTTTAGAAATATAAATTCACATCAACTTCACCAAAATCTGCCAACCGAGGAGGGGAAATGTTGTCCTAGCATCACAGGCCAGAAAGTAACCTTCATTCAAAGTACAATGAACTTGAGGCTGACTCAGTAAGTGGCAGTACCATATAAAGTTCCATAAAACCATGCGAGGTGCAATACCACTGGGACTGTGTATCATAAATTAGGCCAGCGGAGTAAAAGTCCATCATCAAGAAGAAAAATCTCAATGAAGACTTTAGTATCCTAAATCCAGTAGTATTTACTGAGTGTGAATCTCCTTCTTTGAAGCTCAGACAGGAACAAGAAGCTGTCTAGTCCACAAGAAATTAACCATCTAGTCTGGAGACAGGACAAAGGCCTTTTTAAAAGGAAGGCAAAATAGAATTGCACTACATCAGCATTCTAAGTGGTAAGATGTGACTATACGGAATGGAAATCTAGGTGAGGCATCACATAGTAAGTGAGAAAAAATCTGAGCCTTGAAAATAAAGTACACACTGACCCTGGCCTAGAAGACAGGGAGCCATGGCTTTCCATGTGGCAGTGAGTGAAAATACTGACAGCGTCGATAAATTCTTATCAGCTTCACCAAAAGCTGACACATTTCGCCAAGGTAAGATCTCTTCTCATCTCACTTTGACCAGCCTTCTTCCACAATAGGCTTACTGCTCGATGCTATGTCTAAGAAATTACTCACAAAACAAGAAAAAACTGGATTAAATTAAATCTCAGTGGAAATGGTTATTTCCCTGAAAAGCAGATCTTTATATTGATATCATATACTAGAAGCATTTCTATATAAAATTAGTTTAATGCACATGAAATTAATAATATTTGACTGTAAATGTCAAGTTCATGTGATTCAACCTGAGGAGGTAGCAGTATCTTACAAGTATCAAACAGTGCCTTAATGCTCTTGAAAGATTAACTGAAATGACAGACAGACATCCTGTAGAACCTGAGGATGACCACAGATCAAGATATCTCAAATGGGATTATCAATCATCTGCTTGATTTCTCCTAAGAGTAAGTGCAAGAAAACAACACGGTGTTAGTAGAGGATCCGTTTGTTCTAAACTCACAGATCAATCATGCAGGTGGCCCCATGACCAAGAACTGGGGGAAACCCTGTTGTAGAAATAACCCATGTAAACACTTCCTTTGTCCTATCATAGCACCGTAGCATAATGAAATAAAAATACTTGTTCTTATAAAAATGATCAAATTGCTTTGACGCAACTTAACAGAAATTACTTCAGATAGATTCTGTTTCCTGAAAATTCCTCACAAAAAATTTTAATTTGCACTTTGATAAGCAACTACCAAGACAACATAAATATAAAGAACTGCTCACAAAAAGTCAGTACTGTATAATGAAACTGTATCAAAGTTGGTAATTAGGCATAATTGAAGGCTGCAGTGAACATATAGCCCTTTGTTCTCTTTAATTCTGGCAATGACTGGGAGTTAAAGATAAGAGCTTAAGGCATATTTTAGTCAGAGTCCAGCTATATAAGCCCCAGTGTTCTAAAAGTACTTTAAGTGACATAAAAGAGTGGCCAAAAATATTCTAGATGCCAGCTGAAGAAAAATACCTAAATTCTTAAAAACTTAAAAACAGCAGATATTCTTATACCCCAAATCTCAGTGATCTACCAGACTAAATGGTAGCAGAAAAGAAAAATCCTTTAAAAATTAATTTGTCACAGCAGACAACAATGTATTATTATACACAAAAGCAACCAGAAGGTTCATACTACGAAAGGTATAGTTCAGTATCTCCACAGAATTCGGTTTGATCTTATTTCTATGTAAGAGGCAAGAGAATGAACTAACTGTCATTTTAGTAAAGATTATCAGAGTACTCACCACTCATCTCTGGCCTAATAACTCACTGAACTGGTACTGAATAAATTATAATGTATACAGTATTATTACAGTCTTTTTTATTTCTTTTTGGCAAGATGGAAGGAATGAAGTAAAGGAATTTCTAATCTAAACATATATTAACATATATACTACTTTTTATTCTCTAATGTTCCATAGAAATGTGATGAAAAAGAAGACCAATTAGAGACACAGTCAACAAGAAAAGGACTCAGAAGACAGCAGCCAGGGCATCAGATTGGGACTTGAAATAAATTCATGATTTGGACTGGCAACCAGGAGAGGTGGAATGTTATATGCGTATGTTGGAGAACAGGTAGAACAAAAGCACAGAGGGAAAAAAAAAAAACAGATACAAAGGATAAGGGAAAGATTTTAACAAAATAAAGCAGGATTAAAAGGGTTGAGAGAAAGAAACTACATTAGCCACCGCAGAAGGGAAGAGACCAGGCAGTACACCAGGGAAAAAGAGGTGGCGTTCTAGGACAAATGCCACAGCAACTTCGCGAAATCACCAGTCCAGGCCCTGGGCTCTGCACTCCACGTTGTCAGAGTTAACAGTTCCAAGGAGTTCTCAACTTCGCTGGCTCTCTCTTACACACGGAGGAGAAGATGACTGGCACAGCAGCCACAGCCTGTTCAGCTGGATTCCAACCCAGTTCCCAGGTTCACCCTGATATGCCCATATTCTCCTCTCCACTACAGCGGCTTCCGCCGATGAAATACCTTTACTGTGACCATCTCCTAAAACAATGCAAACAACTCTGAGATCTTAGTTCTTTACCTCAGACCACTCTCCCCAGCCCTATGTACAGGGTCACTGAGCTCCAGGCACAGCAAAACAAAACACACCAAGCTCTCCCACACCTCCCAGAGAACCTGGAATGTGCTCTCCACTGGGACTGCTCTAACCACCTTTCAAATACAACATGGCCCTTCCAAGGGGGCTTTCTAAACACTCATCCTAAAGTAGCACCTCTCCCAGGCACTCCCTGGAACAGCATCCTATTTCTTTTCATTAGTCTTATACCTACTAAAATTTTCTTTTCCTTTATGTATGTCTTGTCTCTCTATCCCGACCTGTGACATCAAACCCAAGAATAAAGCCCAGAAGAACAGAAGCTGTGTCATCTACAAACACTCTAGACCACCTAAGTCTTAGAACACAGAAGTAAATGTTAACTGAGAGAATAAATAGGTGAACAAATAAGATGCCCCATTATCACCCACCTCCACGAAACCCCCTAAGCAGGAATAAAAGTTCTGTCTCTTAAAATTTGTCACGTATTATAAATAACTACAAAATAATATTTCCTAAAGAAAAAAATCATGTTTATTAATAAGATAATAAATATTTCTATTTATTTTATATTAATTATATTTTATATTTATCTTATGAATAAAATAATACCCAGGATACACAGAAACTTCCTAGATTAAAACTAAGGAATGAATTTTAGAAGCAATAGAAACAAAATCCATTTTCTGTGACATATACTACTAACACCTAAAAACTCACTACCTCAGCTGGGTGTGGTGGCTCATGCCTGTAATCCCAGCACTTTGGGAGGCTGAGGTGAGCGGATCACAAGGTCAGGAGTTCAAGGCCAGCCTAGCTAACACGGTGAAACCCCATCTCTACTAAAAATATAAAAATTAGCCGGTTGTGGTGGTCTGTGCCTATAATTCCAGCTACTCAGGAGGCTGAGGCAGAATTGCTTGAACCTGAGAGGTGGAGGTTGCAGTGAGCCAAGATTCTGCCACTGCACCACAACCTGGGCGACAGAGCAAGACTCTGTCTCAAAAAAAAAAAAAAAAAAATCTCACTACCTCTATCATAATAACTTTTACTAAAGTAGTAAACTGTGGTGTTTATTTTTTTAAATATAACCAAGATATACTAAAAGAAACAGTATTTTTTTGTACAGCTAGAGAGCAAGGACTATGGTATAAAGGGCAAGAAATCCTTTCTTTTCCTCGGGAGTACTTATTAACTGAGTTTACTCAGCAAACTTAAGAAGCAAGCATGTTTCTAAATAAAAAATTCTGAGAAGTAAAAAGCACCGCTGAAGCACTACACAGAAGTGCACAGCAGTTTCCTACAACAGAGCAAGGGCAATTAAAATATACCGAATCACAGGGATGCACAATGCTCGATACAATGCCCCCAAAACCAAATGGCTAAAGACACATGCAGAAAAACATTGGTTTTACTCAAAAACAATTTCTATTGCAAAACTGCCCTTGAGTTACATGAGCTGTGATCTATGGGAAGTTGTTAAAATATATTGCTGACATAAAATGGGACTTCCCCATAAGGAAAAAACAAATAAAACTGGAAATAACAGTAGTAAATAAAATATATTCCTTTAAGGCCATCCTGCTCACTAGAGATGGATCGCAATTTTGACCATGAGCTTCCCAGTAGTAAACATAAAGAGGAAAACTCAATCATATACATGATTTGCTAGTATCAAAAGCTAACAAATTGTTAGAGAAAAGTACAACTTTCTCTGGAATAAAGACCAGCGAGAAATAACTCCTCTGAGTCTTAAAAGAAAGATGTATTTCCATGAAGAGCATCTTAAATACTACCTTACAATAAATATGTTACTCTTATAAGGTTACTTCTTAAAACAGTCTTAAATTGAGTCATTGTCATAACTGTGCGAAATCAGCATAGTCAATTTATTGAAGGAAGAAAAGGAAACAAGGCAGTGAAGAAAAGCAGTTCTCTCGCAATGGAAACAACTGAAAGTACATTAGGAAATGAATAGAAGAAATAAGCAATCGTGACATCCAAGTAAATTATCTGACAAATGCATGGAATCAAGATATTTTATGTCACTTTTGACTATGTCACTGATGCAGGAGTACCGGCGACAGTGCCTCCTAAGAGCTGAGGAGCCCTATGAAGAGAGAAGTTTGAAGAGACGATTCTCCATGCCCCCCGAGGAGCCATGAGTATCTGCCTGCAATCTTGAGATTCTAGAGCATAGATGCTGACTTTTGTTAACTCTCACCTGTAAAACTTATGAAAGCAGAAGTTAGAAAATATTCTTGCTGGTAATAAGACATTGGTGATGAAGCAACCATAGATCATCTAAATTACTCACAGAATTACCCATGGCATTTAGAAATACTTCCAAGTCCTGGCAAGTTAACTCTGGTGGAATATGAGGGCTTATCGTCACATGTACCTTAGTAAATTGTTGGTTTATTAGCAAATACAATATAAGAGAAATTTTCTAAAAATAAACACTTTGGCTTTAAATGAACTGGTATGACTTCTAGCTATCTTTCCATGTAGAACAAATTTATCTAGCAGGGCTATCACGCTATTAAATCCCACTTTTATGGCTCATGCCTGTAATCCCTGCATTTTAGGAGGCCAAGGCAAGTGAATCACTTGAGGTCAAGAGTTTGAGACCAGCCTGGCCAACATGATGAAACCTCATCTCTATTAAAAATACAAAAAAAATTAGCCAGGTGTGGTGGCGAGCCCATGTAATCCCAGCTTCTCAGGAGGCTGAGGCAGGAGAATCACTTGAACCCAGGAGGCAGAGGTTGCAATAAGCCAAAATCATGCCACTCCACTCCAGCCTGGGCAACAAGAGCAAAAACTGTCTCAAAAAAAAAAAAATCCTACTTTTTCACAATAAAACCAGGTCATGTGATCATAGAGTCCTATTTATATTTAACTGTTTAAGAGATAGAAAAAATGAAAAAAACAAAAAGAGTTCCCAGCTCATGCAAAAGCAGTAAATCATCAAAACATAACCCTCTTCCCCACTCATCAAAATAAGCAACCCAGAATGGAAAGAACTGACATGTTTTCCTCCACTTTGGCCCAACAGAATTATTTCTTGTGTAAACATTTTTTAAGGTGGAGAGACGCCCATGAGCACTTTATTTTTCCTAAACTAACCCTCATGGGAAAAACAAAAGAAAAAGAAAAAATATTGCTAACCACGGACAGAAAAGACGAAACAAGGGAGACTAATGAGCAGTGGGTAAAGGGAAGAGCCTGAAGCCTGGACACACAGGTGGACTGGAAAGTTTTGCAAAGAATATTCCAGAAGGAGCCCACAAGGAACATATCAGACAGAACAAACTATCACAGCACATCCATTAGAATAAATCACCCATTTCGATGATTAAATGGAAAACAGTATTGACCTTATAGAAATTCACCATGGAGTAAATAGAGGAAAACTGTTTTTCTTTTAATAAAATATGTGCAACAAGAACAACTTAGAAGTTATTTCTTTAACGTGGAAAACAGTGACAACTGTGACTCAGGAGGTAGATTATACATGATGAATAGAATATCTTCTAATAAGAAAAAATTTAGTCTATTCCCCAATAAGGTCTTCAGGGTTTCTGTAAACGCACGGGTTTTCTCGTGTAACAGCCCCTAAGCTTCTAAAGAACCCAGAGCATCCTTAGTGCAGAATCAGTCACAACTGCACATACCATGTGCATGTCACGTGCATGCCATGTGCCATGTACATGCCATGTGCCATGAGTGCCATGTGACATGTGTGCCATGTGCATACCATGTGAGTGACATGTGTGTGACAATGTGCATGCCAGGTGCATGCGCTTTTCCACAGGTGCTGCTGTTTCAGATATTTTCATGCTTCATGAAAACAGGTGACGCTCACCTCTAAACTTGAAAAATAGAAAGCAAAGATGCCTTTATACCATTTCAACTTATAAATATGCACGTTTTTAAGAAAAGAGAGAAAAAGGAGGGAAGAGCATCTCCAACAGACCCACACAATGCTTTGTCCTGTAACAGTGGCTTACAATAAATTAAGACAAGCGTTAGGGCTCCAGGACTTCTCCCCACAATCAGATTAGGTGAGGTAAATATTTGACTCATCAATAAAATCAATGGTGCTGCTAAAAGAAAGACAGCTAACCCCAAATCCCAAATGTCTCATAACAGGGGAGAGGCCAGCACAAATTTCAGGGCTCAGTAATCTGGCAGGACCCGGGAGGAAATCTTAGTTGGCCTGAGCAAAAATTCTAACAAGCCTTGAGCAGAATGCAGTAGACTGAACACACAGAACAGCTATGCTGACAACAATGCACTGAGGATAAGAAACTTCACGGACTCCGACAAAAACGGCTGCACTGGAAGAAATACTAAGGTTTTGATCTGAATATTCGCTAGTAAAAACACAAGTACTTTTCCTGGGTTATGAAATTACTTAATGCTTATACTTTATGATACACTCATCTAATTTAAAATTCTTCTTTGGTAGTCTTCTGAGTGTATCAGCCTTCTTGAGATCCTGCCGGTGCAGATATCTCCTGACGGCATCCCTGACACCACAAAAGCAATGGATCAGATGCAAAACTCTACAGGAATCATTTCCCTGTCCTCCTATTCACACAGTCATTCAAAGCTCAGCTGATTTCCAGCACTGAACTCCGAATATCATCCACTTCCATTGTAATTGCACCTGGCTTTCACAGAAGATATACTTAGTGTGGCTGTTCCAATTGTGATAATTGTAGATAAGCTTGTTTTGTAGATTACTATTAGTGAATTCAAAGAGTCATAAAGATGCTTTGGCTTACTTATACTACAAAGAGAATTACTCTTTTAAAATAGGGAATGTTTTCGAATGAGCTTAACTGGAGTTTATTATTTTAGAATGTGAATTGAACGTGGTTATATGTAATTGTTTGAATTTAAGTGTGTAAGATTTCAGAAATACTGTAGGATACTACACTAAAATAATTTAATGCAGATGTAGGAATAAAAAGGTATGATCTTACATAAGCCATCAACTCAGGTGTTCATGGAGTCTCAAAGAAAATATTTGAAATAATTTAGCTTTCTGTTTCTAATGATAGTCATGCTGACAAAATTTATTGGATCATCAAATTTTATAGTATAAGTATATGGATTTCTTTGTAATAAATTATAATTTTGCATATATTAGTCAAAGCACAAGGCCTAAATACTTGCAAACAAAATGCATTATTAATTTAATTGTCACAGCCTATTTAGCTAACTTCTATTATTATTTGCTATAATATGCAATGCATTAGAGTGGAGAATCAAATTCAAAACATTTTTTAAAACTGATTATACTGTCCTGGAGAAATTAAAATATAGCAAGCTTGCAAAAGTATAACCAAGGCTTTAATGTTTTAAATAGGTAAGAAAAATGTTTAACTTAATTTAGAGAACAGTTATGCCCAGACTGATGGTTCAGCATGCTGATAAAGGGTTTCTCTGCTTCCTAAACCCACTAGAGAAAGGCAGGAAGAAGAAATGGAAATAGGGAGACTTTGGCATTTCTGCTTCTACATTACACCACTTAAATCTTGGTTTGCTTTAGCTATAGATGTCTAATGGAAAATTACACTGCTGCTGGAGTCCTGGCATTTCCGTGTAGTATTTTTCTATAATAGGAGAGACGGCCATATAAGCAGACATCAAAAACAAGAAGTCCTCTGAAATAAAAAATTTTTTAAAGAAAAAGACAATTTACTCAAAGATGTTTGGTCTAGAAGAATGTTGCAGCTTGGAGTACTTAAAAGGTACCCATCTGGAGGTGGGTGTGCTTTCCCATTTGAGATTGATTTCTTGATGTCAGGACAAAAACTGTGTCAATATCTGAGAAGAGCTAACCATGTATCAGAGGGGAGAAATTCAATCTTTCTACTGCCTCAGTTTTAATCTCCCTTTATGTATTCAGGACTGAAATAACTATTAAATAAAAGAAAAGAACAAGTATCCAGGAATGTAAAGAAAAAGGTAAATAAAAAAAAGACACACAGTAAATCTTTGATTCTCAAACTCACAATATATAGTGTATGTCTAGTATTTTAAGGTGTTTAATACATGAATATATATACATACGAACAAATATGTGGGGAGATTAATTTTTCACTATGAGACAATATGAACAATTCTTTAATTTAAAAAATGTCTAAGTAAAAAGCAAAATGATACAGTTAAATTTAAAAATGTTTACTATGTAAAAGTACGTTTTCTTTTTACTACTTATAAAATCTCAATTGTTTTCACTCAAATTTATTTGGTAATAAGAGTGGGCCAGACATGGTGGCTCACGCCTGTAATCCGAGCATTTTGAGAGGCCAAGGTGGATGGATTACCTGAGGTTGGGCATTCAAGACCAGCCTGACCAACATGGAGAAACCCCATCTCTACTAAAAATACAAAAAAAATTAGCTGGGTGTGGTGGTGCATGCCTGTCATCCCAGCTACTAAGGAGGCTGAGGCAGGAGAATTTCTTGAACCCAAAAGGCAGAGATCGCGGTGAGCCGAGATCACACCATATCGTGCCACTGCACTCCAGCCTGGGCAACAAGAGCAAAACTCTGTCTCAAAAAAAGAGTCAGAAAAATAACAGTTCCGTCATTTATTATTTATGAGATATTGAATAAATTATTATTGTATTTTCTAGGCTCTCTCAGGCCTCAGATCCATAAAACTGGAATTACAATGTATTGCTAAGATGGTCAAAGAAGAATTAATTGAGATAATGCATATGAAAGCAATGGAAACGCAGCAATTACAAGTATGTTGTTTCTACGTATACTTAACACTTCACGAAATATAATTTTGACATGTCCCAAATTATTCTTTAAAAAATATAGTATGCTTTTAAATTTCAAGAATAATGCATCCCTAACACATTCGATACATATATTTTGGCTGCAATTATTGAATATAATGTTACAAAGAAAGACAGGGGAAACTAAACATATGGGTGCAAAGGAGGCATCCCAAGATCCAAAATGTTGACTTGGCAGCAGTCTCTGCCCACACTATACTGCTAAAGAAAACAATATGCCTACAGTAGAAAAGTCAAGTTAAATTCCCATAAACAGAGAAAACACTGCTAAGAGCATTTTATATTTTTAAAAAAGACTATTAAACATTTCCAAATATGACTGATATTTGTAATACTCAGGCTTCAGAGTAACAGAAAAAATTGCATCATTATTGACCTTTGAAAACAGTAATAAAAAACTAAAGTTTCTGAGAGTATCTGTAGAATTTTGGATCCTACCTTGGAGAATCTGAGGGAAGCTGAAAATCCATCCTGTCTTTAAGGAAAGTGACAGTGCTCACACAAGTTTGAGCTGCACATTTTAAAGATTTAAAGTATCAGAAGTAGCCATGCTCACCTGGTGGCTGACACCGCTATATTTCAGTTCACCTAATATAATTAAGTCTATGTGATGAAGCTAATTATGATACAGTAGCAAGAAAAAAAGAAAACCTGGCAGTTGATGACACAGTAATTGTAGTGTTATTTTTCATGACATGGCAACTGTAGTATTATTTGGGGTATGACACAGATGTATTTCTTTTTAATATCAGCAATCTTTAAGTCGACAGTAAGAATTCAAAAATGTTATTTTAAAACCTCAAAATAAGAATACATCATAATAAAACAAAGTTGTTTTACATATTTGTTTTAGCACACTCAAATGCATTTACAGAAGGCAATTCCCTCCAATTTAATTCTACTATTTCAAGGTTGTTTCACAAATTCAAAGTCCTCCAAATGCTTTCAACTACTTCTAGATTCAAGTTTTAATTAAAATATGACGTTAAATTTTGGTGAAACAATGGCATAAAATACGGTATTCGACAAAAGAGTACCACCAGTAGAACATGATGAACTGATGTGATAAAAATTCTAGAAGTCATGTCATTAGATAAAACTAAAATAAAATTCAAACTGTATTTTAAATGAAAAAAATGGATGAAAATTACCTTTCTTTTGGGGTGCCAACTCCATGCTTGCCCAGTAGATGAGTATTTAAGTGCTTCTTCATTACAAAGGCAACCCTAAAAAAATAAATAAAAGTAATTATAAAACTAAAACTTGACTCTCCGCTAGAAATCTGTACAAAAACTACTTAAGAATAACATATATTTGCAAACTTAGCATAAAAAGAATATTACAGTGGCACTCTTGCTACATCAAAGCTTCCATACAGGTTAAATATACCGTAGGGCTTAAAAAGAAGAAACAACTGCATCTAAATGGACTGGTTCACTTTTTGACTTGGATACACCAATAGTGAACAAAAGAGCACAACAATAAGTGTAGTTCTCCAGTCACTGTCTTCACCTCCAGTTGGTACAAAAGATGAAGCCTTACCTCAGTATAACATGCACTGCCCGAAGGTCATCACACACTTTAATCATGAAATGAGTTTGAGAAAATGTCATTTGATTAAATATTTAGAGGACCGTAAAAGAGAAAATGAATAGTTTTCATGGAGCTTCCTCTAAAAACATGGTAATAACTTGGAGAGAGGTTTTTAAAATGATGCAAATGTTTACTGTATTTATAGCACCAAAAAAAAATTGTGTTGAAGTACCTAGATATCAATAACCAAAACAAATGTATTACCTGAAATACTATCTTATACACAAATCAGCCAACTTAATACAATTTTGTTGACCAAAATATGAAATAGACAGGAATCGGCAGTACATGGATGCCATTCTCCCCTGAACACAGTGCAGCATCAATTTAATTACGTCATGTAATTATTTAAAACAATTTAGATCAGAAACATTCAGAAGCATCAAAACTAAAATGGCTCTCTTGATAATCAGAAAAAAAATTTACTGTTGTAACTTTCAGTGTAAAAGGGCTTGCAAACATTTTTGTTAATTATGTATTACAGCTGTCCTTCATAAAGTTAATTACTAATAGCTGAAAGGCAACAGAATCTATTTGCATATGTACATGAAAGACGTGACATATGCAAAAATATGATTTTAATTAGCATTCTATGATATGAAGGGCTACAAATCAAATTGGCATGTTATAAGATTCTCAACATTAAACACTGAATTCATCTGGACATGTTTGCACAAATGAGCAACATAAGACTGTAAAGTACGGTATCCTTGCAGAAAAGACTTGTGACAAAAGCCGAAAGCAAAACAATTTTTTTAAAAAAATGTTTCTTTTCTAATTTTCATGTCAAATTTATTTTGTTTAATTTCATATAATATTAGAGGATCTCAGGTTTAAGGCCAAATGACCATGACTTCTTTATTCAAATAATGCACTTACAAACACTGAAAATAACAATCATCTATTTTATATATTAGATAATAACAACTATGGACAATACACACTTTACAACTATAAATAACTGGTACCAACATCAATCACTAAAATGAAATAATCATATACAAAATAAGTGTGATAATATTAAATGCTGAGCGTAAAAAAAAAATACAAGAAATTCTATATTTGTTACTGCTTGATTTTGACAAAATAACATTTTTCATTTCCTTAAAAAAGAGCACAGTAATAACAAGTCCATTTAAGTCATAACTTCCCTACTGTCCTCCATTTTCCTATAATTAAAAAAACATAAAGCTAATAGCAAAGAGCAAAGGTTAAAAACCCAAAGCTGCAAAGCACAGCTTATTTACATGACCAAGTATAATTTAAGAGATCTGAATTTAAAAACCACAGTGCAGTTTTTAATAGAAAACAAAATTATTAATTAAAATGTTTAGGTTTTGAGACTGAAGCAAAAATATTACATGGCACAGTGGGACAAATGAGAGTAAATAGGGAGAAAAAGCTTTCGCCTAATACAATGTCCTAAAGTGCTGAATATCGCTAGTGCTGAATGTTTAGTGAAATAATAATTTTCATTATCATGGAGAAAAAAGGGAAAAGTTTTAATAGTATAACACACCTCAATTATGTTCAAATGCAAAATATTTACTCAACCAACACTGGACTTAAAATAAGTACTAATTCTTTAAATTTGGCGTGAGGTACAAATGATTTAAAAGCCTCAAAATCACACTCAGTTAAAAAAAATATAAGCTGAGCATGACTAGCATTAAATTACTGACCAATATGGACATAATATTGACAGCCATATGTAATTACTGAATGCAGGCTACTCTACACTTACACTGTAACATTACTGTTTTAACATTTTTAACGTAACTTTTAAAAATATATATATACATAATCTAGATATCACTATCACCAGAAATAAAACTAAAATGATCGCAAATCTGAAAGCTAGCCAACTGACATGCCTTGCTTCCAATAAATCCCCATTCTTTCACGCCTGATTCTCTGTCTCATCACATTTACTGATCACTTACTACATGCTAGCTGTGAGGGGTCCTACACCTATGATGAGAAAACCAAGGGTTCAGGTCAAGCCTTCCTGGAGCATTCTCTACAACCTGTTTCTTATCAACAGGATGCAGTGACACTAAGCTTGAGCCACTCCTCCTTTGTGGACAGTGCTTCACGCATGCATTTAATTTATGTATTAAAGATCTACATTAAGCAAGGAATAGTTCTAGGCAGCTGTGATACACAGGTGACCAAAACAAATAAAAGTCCCTGCCCTCAAAAAATGTACAACCCAGTGAGAGACACAGACAACAAGGAAAACAAAACGTTAAATATATATCATATTAAACAGTGTCAAGCTGTAGGACAATAAGTTAAAGCAGAGAACAGGATCTTAAAATGTCAGCAAGGGGTTGAAATTCTACGTTTGGGTGGCTCATGAATGAGACTGTGAGTGAAGAAGATGAAGGCGTGAGGCGTGCAAAGGAATAAGGCCAGTAACTCCAGCAGGAGAGAGCACAACCAGACACCTGAAGGCAGGATCTCAGTCCATTCTCATAGCAGTGATGTGGCAGCATAAAGCTGGGTGCTGGTAAGTGAGGAGGAGGACAGTCCCATCCCAAGAGATTAGAAAAAAGAGGGCAGGTGAGAATAGCAACACTGAAGGCAACAATAGCTTCACCTTTTATTCTGAGTGAGAAGAAAAGCCATCTCAGGCATCCAAACAGAGGAGTGACTTGTCCAACTTACTTTTGCTTTAAAAAAAAAAAAAAAAAAAAACTCACTATAATCTCGAACTCCGGGGCTCAAAAGACCCTCATACCTTAGCTTCCCCAGTAGCGGGGACTAATGCTGTGCACCACCAGGCCTTGCTGATTAAAAAAAAAAATTGTAGAGACAGGGGTCTCACTATGTTGCCCAAATTGCTTTCAAACTCCTAGGCTCAAGGAATCCTCTTTCCTGGAAGTCCCAAAGTCCTGGGATTTCAGGTGTGAGCCACCACACTCAGCCTCAATTTCCATTTCAATAGCATTCCTGTCTGCTTTTGAGATAGAGAGAGAGAGAGAGAGATTGATCAACTGTCTCTTGGAATAATCCAGTCAAAGTTGATAGTGACCTGGACAAAGGCTAGCAGTAAAAAAGTGATCAGAATTGGAATATATATTTGTAATCAGAGTTAACCAAATTTCTATATGGATTGGATATAGAATCTGAAAGAGGAATCAAAGAAAGGATCAATTTTTGGCTTGGGAGAAATTGAGCTGTTTAGAAGGCGCTTTGTCTGGGACATGCTCACGAGGAAGCCTCTTGAACACCCAAGAGGCCTGTGGAACAGGAAGCCAGCTCTACTGCTCAAGGCCAAGACCCGCACTAAACTACTCTTGCTCAAGTCATCCATCTGCAAGCATCTAATCACGTGAAGAAACACCTTTAAATAAAAAAAATAATGTTTTAAAAATATTGATTGACTTGCAATTATCTGCAAATGCCTGATACAGTTCAACGTAAAATTTGTTTTGGTATGAAAAGAGCAATGCAGCAGTAATGCCTACCCCCTAGCTACATTCCAGCTGAAAAACATAATTCTCATTTTAACATGATTTCAAAATAAATTCTTGTGCACTAAATACTATATAATAAAGCCTTATTTCTTCAGTCCTTTAGGTTTTAGCACTATAAAATTATTTCAATTTTCCAGTCATGGGAGATTATCTAACTGATCTATTAAAGTACACACAGTTGGGCCTTGGGGAAAAAAAAATACATACAGTTGGCCCTTGAACAGCAGGAGTCTGAGCTGCACGAGTCCTCTTATGCTACGATTTTCTTCCACCTCTGCCACCCTTGACGCAGCAAGGTCAACCTCTCCTCTTCCTTCTACTCCTCAGCCTACTTAATGTGATGATAAAGAGGATGAAGTCCTTTATGATGAGCCACTGCCACTTAATGAATACTAAATATACATACTTAGGATTATCTTAAGATTTTCTCTAACTTATTTTATTGTAAGAATACAGTATATAATACATACACAGAATGTGTTAATCTATGACTCATGTTATTGGTAAGGCTTCTGATTGACAGTAGGCTATTAGGTACGTTTTGAGAAGTCAAAACTTAAACTTGGATTTTTTTACTGCGTGGGGGTTTGGCTGTGTTTCTCTTGTGCCAAACAGGTTCCTATGGATGACTGTTCTTCAGGATGACAACAGAAATGTTACCAAAAAAAAGTAGAGGTAGGAGGAATTTTCAAGTAAGTTTGGATAATACTAGGTTAAAAAAGTAAAATTGTATAGACTTCTTAGTCATGTGCCTCCTGGGCTCAAGTGATTCTTCCATCTCAGCCTCCCGAGTAGCTGGGATTACAAGCACCCAGCACCACGCCCGGCTAATTTTTGTATTTTTAGTAGAGACAGGATTTCACCACATTTGCCAGGCTGCTCTCAAACTCCAGACATCAGGTGATTTGCCCGCCTCGGCCTCCCAAAGTGCTGCGATTACAGGTGTAAGCCACTGCACCCAGCCAATGATAACTATCATAAGAGTAATTATTATAGGAGAAATAGGAAAACACCAGAAGACAAAGATTCTGGATTCAAAGAGATACACTGGAAGAGAACACCTTTTGCACTACAGACATATACCAAACGATGAACAGGATCTGAAAGTACAAAGATGAACACAATGCAGTCTCCATATTCAAAAGGTTTAAAATCCAGGTCATGAAAACAGGTATCTAAAAAGATAATGTCAGCAGTAAGAAATAAGACATATGTTTAAAAAGCAGACTGATGATATGCTAAAAATTCCCATACCCACAATTAGGAATTTGAAAGGTTACCCCTGCTTTAACAACAGTACCAATCAATCAAAGACATCTAATTCTCTTTGAGTACAAAATCAGTGCAAATTAAATAATTTTCATCATTATACATATTCACAAACAGCACAATCTATTCATAAAATAAGGCCTACATATTTGAAAAAGAAAATATGGACAGAACACTAGATAATGATTCTCCAAAGAATGATCATAATTCATTTACTCAAGTAAGTTCAAAATATACAAAGATTTATTATAAATAATGGGATTTGACTTTTGGAACAGATGTCACTTATCATTAACAATATACAGAAATGTTTTGTCATTTTCCTTAATATATCTATGATTAATAAAGTATTACCATTATTACCATTCTGAAATAAATTTAAATTAGAATATTTTTATATGATAGTTTTACATGTTAATTTCCATTTTAACCGTATTCTCATAAAAGGAAGACGAATTATAGATTTTCATATTGCAATCAGTGCACACTTCTCCAAGAGACTCCACATCACACTAACAACGTCCCCTGAAAGATATCCACATCCTAATCTAAGAAATCAGTGAATTATTTCCGGTAATACGGCAGAGGGGAATAATGGTTGCAGATTAAATTAAGGTTGTTAATCAGTGGGCTGTAATGTGGAAAGGTGTCTGCTGGGTTATCTGGTTGGACCCAGTGTGATCATAAAAATCCTTCTGGAAGTGGAAGTGGAGAGGGAGAAGAGGGAACAAGTCAAAGAGACATGACAATGAAATCAGGATGAGCAAGAGGCTTTGTGCATACGAGAAGATGGAAACGGGGCCACGAGCTAAGGAATGTGGGTGTTCTCAAGAGGCTAGAAATAACAAGGAAGGGAGAGACTCTTCCCAAAAAATCTCCAGAAAGGTGTCCAGGCCGGCTGACATCTTGATCTCTGCTTGGTAAGACTGGTGTCAAACTTCTGATTCACACAAGTATAATAAAATATATTTGTGGGAACTGACAAATATGTAAGAAACTATGTGATGATGTCTACTTAGATTACTATACACTGTACTTGCAATTAACATAATCAGATATTTTGTTACAAAGTATTGATTCAGTCCAAGAAACAGTCATGAATAATTTGAGTGAACATTTTATGGCTAAATATACAACACAGTTAAACTATGATCTAAACATTGTAGCCAATTTACAGTTGTGTCATGATACTCTCACAAATACTGTTCTGATCTGAGTAGCAAAAGATGGGTGTGACGGGTAGAGCAGAATAGATAATACTGACATGGGACAAAATAGGCTAAAAAAAAATAATAACCTAAGTAGAAACCTTCTAGCAACAATCCTGGCAGGCAGAAAGGATAACTATTTTAAGAAGTTTCAATAAATAATCAAAAGCCAAATAAACTTTAAAACAACTTCATATCTAATTTTATGTTTAAGGTTTATCCTTTTATCTATCACACTTTTATTTTTTAATTGTGAACTGTTCTTTTTCTTAGCTTCTTACTTCAAAAAAGTTAAGACGGAAAAGTTGGAAAGACAATACGTGAAATACTTGTACCCTTTCCAAACAGATTCGTCATTAGTGTTTTGAGATGCCTGCTTACTTGCTCTCTCACACTAGGAATGTATTAATAAGTACTTTTTCTTGAAGTCATCTTAAAGTAAGTTACTGAGATGATACTTTTCCCCTAAGACATCAGCACACAACTCCAAAGAAAGACATTTTTCTACCCACTGTGGATGAAGATCACATTCAAGAAAATTAATACTGACTCAGTCTATCTACTACATTGTCTATCAGACACACTCACTGTGTTTCACCATGTCTCCGTCTCTTTTCATCTACGATTACCCCTTTTTTCCTTATTTGTATAATAACAAAAATTCTGAGTAAACTAACTTATAATAATGTCCCACATATGGTATGTCTGATTGTTTCCTCATTATTTGATTCAGTTTAAATATTTTTGGCAAGAATATCACTTACGTATGTTGGATACTTCCAATTACATTGTACCAGGATAAGAGTAACGTCAGGTTCATGTCCCATTAGTCATGCTAAACTTGACTATATGTTTAAGGTAGTGATCTTGAAATTCTTCAATATAAATAATTACTTGCCCTTTGTAATTAAGTAATCTGCAGGTGATATTTTGATATTGTGTGAGTATCCTGTTCCCTAACAAGTTTCTTCCAATGGCATAGGTGCCCATTAATGAATCTTGCATAACTGGATTATTATGAAGGGTACAAAATAGCAATGTTCTATCATTCCTTCTATTTTAGTGGCATTCTTTGCTAGAGAGACTTAACCATTTTCCCCCACCTTTCCATGACATACTGTCTCACCCTCACTTTCTTTCAAAAGCACTTTATCTGGACTCTTGGATTTTATACCATATTTTATAATCAATTACCATAATTATGTCCTGTAATTCTCAAGCTTTCTGAAAATTGGCCAGTGGAAACTCTTTAAAGGTGGCTACTCTGTTTTTTTGACATCACTTCTCTTACTGTTGGGTTCTTCCTTATTTTCTAGTACAACCAGCCTTTCCAGGCCCAACAATCACTGTCCATGCTCCAGACCTGCAATCAGTCCTGGTTTCTTACCAGTAGGTAGTGGGGTTTATAAAGCAAGAGCTGGGTGCTAACTCTGATCACTGCTACTGAAGTATCATGGAGTCTAAGCCCTTTCAATGCACAAAGCTAGGAAATAAATGAACACATAAACAAATACATGGTGGGCATGGAAGGAGATAGATACAGAGGATTTCAACTGTAATGGCCACGTTTGGTAAATGAATGCTAACTGCAACAATCTGTATATCTTTTCATTATTCTAAAATATGTTATAATAAATGTTCAGGTGGTACGAAATACATTCCTGTAAATGAATAACATTTTAGCTTTTGCAGAACAGCATTCTATTCAAACAACTGTTCTCAAAAAACTTTAGTGTAAAGGTATCACTTACTACTTCTTCTTTAAGCTCTCTAATAACTTGGCTTCTACTGATAGTTCCAAACCACTTCTGATCACCTCCTCTTCCATTCCTATTGTCAATTCTCGTTCCTCATTTTACCCTCTAAGCGTGATATTTTGGTTCATATACATTCATATTTCAAAGGTATAATTCATTTCCTGGGCTTCAAGCATAACCTCCTTGTAGGTGACACTAAAATATATATTTCCACCCATGGCCTTTCCAGGACATTTTTTCTTGTCTAAATTGACAATACTGTAAAGCACGTCCAACACTCAGTCATGACTGTTCATCACTAATGACCTCCTGCAGAATTTCTGAATTCTATCAATTGTACCACTTTCCCGAATTAGTAATCTTATATTCATTTTCATACATCATTGTTTCTTCATAATTTTTTGCTACCAAGACTTTTCTTTTTCTATCTTAAATAAACCAGTTCAAACCATTATGTCTCAGTGCCACAGCTTGAAGTTACTCTCCCATGTAATTCACTCCATATACTACCATGACATGACCTTCCCATAAATATGTTCATGTCATGCCTCAGCTCATACCTTTCATAATTCCCTTCTGAACTGGATAAGCACCAAATCCTAAGCAAAGAAATAACAGTCTTCAACAGTCATTCAGAATCAGGTATTCTAATTGCTGAAATATGCACTCTAAAAAGAATATGAAATAAAGGATAAAAAGCTACAATCCAATTGAAAAGTGAGAGCAACCTAAACATTCAATAGCAGTGGCACAATCACAGTAGAATATTATGCATCAATTGAAAATACAGAAAGCTGGTCATGATAGCACAGATTTAAAAAGACAAAAGTACTACATACAATGAATCCAATATAGATGTATATTTATTCTTGCATTCTGACATATACATGTACAAACATATATATGAAAGAAGCAAATATCAAACAAATTCACTCTGACATGGGATTTAGATTTAGATGATTTATAGGACTGTTCTTCTAAAATAAGTAAAATTTGTAATTTAAAAAAGCAAAAAATAATATGTTGCTTATAGTTACAGATGTATAGTTTATACAACAGTTTTATATGTTTACTCAGTGGCTATCCAAGAGTGTATGAGTATGTAGCTTGAGCATAATCAGATCACCCTGAGAGAGGAGAAAACTGGGGCTCAGAGAAGATAAGCGACTTTGACTTTTTCAAGAAAATGGGGCAAAGAAGCTGAAAATGCAAAAATGGAATTCATGCCTGGTGACCTTTATACAGAAGTCTCTCCACCATTCCACACTTCCTGCCTAATGAAAGATTATATCCTTATAGAACATAAGAAAAATGAAAATACTACTGAAATGAAACTGTTCAAAATAAAACCATAATATTAAAAACCTTCCTAAATGAATATGAATTATCCAAGCTAATGAATGACAAATCTAGTAATTGATATGGCATAGAGTATTTTTTTTAAGATTTGCTGGAAATAAGTACACACAATATTTTTTTAAAAAAATTTATCAAATGATGGAGGGAAAAACTAAAAATTAATGACCTATAAAACAACTGAAAAGTGAGAGCAACCAAAAAGTTCACTCTAGCATGGGATGTAGACAAAAATAAATACCGCACGATCAATTATCAAGCATAGAATAATTATGCTTAAAAATAAACATGATGATCATTCCTAAAAGAACAGCCAATTGAGACAGATTGCATTCGTTTTATTATAAACAAAATCAAAATAGATATTTTTTACCTTCAAAGTGTAGGAAATCTGAGGCATACTATAATTTGTTGTTAACATGTAAAATATGTTAGATAATATAAAGCCTAAATGAATTATTAAAGACTTCATTTTTATAACATATAATATGAAATACATTGTCTAACTTCCTAAATATATTTGTAAACCATGTTATATTGTTGGTTTTAATCAAGACTTCAAGAAAGAATTTTTCCCACCTACTTCTCTTACCTATTCATGAGCATGTTAAATAACGCAGAAAAACCTGTAGTTCAAAGGTATTCAAATCTGTCAGAAATTTACCTTGCAAATAAAGGGGGAAACTATGATTATATGAGATTTGTTTACTCCAAAATTCGGAAGTTAACAGGTGTTAAATAACATTTAATAATTATATTTCTCAAACTCTTACCAAATCATTGTGAGGCCAAAATAATCGTCTTGGTTTCTCAAGTATATTCGGACACAATTCCTTTGAATGTTATAGCCCTTTTGGTTATAATTACCCCAGAGAACCTACCATTTTCCCATGTGAAATGTACCCTTGTAATTTTATATAAAGCAACTTGCTTTAAACACAAATTGTTAACATTCCAAAATTTAAAATATCTGAAAAATCTTTATAATTATTACTTTCCTGGATGACTCTACTTATCCTTGGCCTCAGTTAATACATGACATGTGAGACAAAATGAAAACATTAATGTCTGAATTGTTTTAAAAAATACAATGAATTTCGTAAACAACTGTATTAGTGATAAACTACAAAATGGAAATTGCCAAAACCAATTGAAATCCCCAGAAGGGGAATCAAAAACAAACTCTATCATGAGACATGTTTATGAATAGTTACAGTATGCAAAGAAAGTATGAGCCAAAGAAGCACTTATTATAAGACATACTCACGGAAAACTTTCCGAAAGAGTTATGTAAAGAACCCTTTGCCTAGGGCTACCTTAGCTCTTCTGAAGGAGGTAAAACAATGTGGGGCCTTCTGTTAATGTAAGATATTAACCTAAGAATGCAAAGTGCAAACACAGGCAACGAGAATTAAAATACATATCTAGATGTGTTTTATATATGAAATCATTTGATGGTAGGCCATAAAAGAATATCACTGAGGGTCAGGGCAAAGCCTGATGTCAAAGAAACTTGGGCTGAATCTGGGCCTTACCCATGACTGGATAAGGACATTATCTCTCTTCCCTAGAGTTGCTATGAAGATTAAATGAGATGAAGTAAGGAGTGCCTAGCACAGTAAGCCCTCTGGAATGTTAGCCAACTTCACAGCGACAATGATGATGATGATGATAACAATGGCCATGACTAGGAAGAGGACCCCAGGGACAAGAGGAAGGACAGCACACAGAACACACACTGTAGCACTGCACTGGCTAACAGGCCTCCATAAATATCATTTTCATCCTTCCAGGAAAAAAGAGGGTCATGCAAAGATTAAAAGTAAACAGTGACAAAATTTAGCATATTAGTGAGAGAACACTATGGCTAAAGAGGGTTATTACCATGTTTAATGTGGATTACTGAAGATAAAACCACAGCTGTAATACTGTAGTAGAAACACATTACTATATTAATAACCTCAATTTATAAATGAGAAAATTGAGGCCTACTGGAATATAGCAACAGTATAAGAAAAATATATCTCTAGACGTCTATATATACAATAAATACGATATAGACTTCTATATATTGTATATATAGAAATCTAGAGTAAAATTCCTAGGTATTTCAAGAAATTCAGTAAGTCTCAAAAAAATGATTGCTATTAATAAATTAAGAGTTTTCCTATCCAAGCATGTAATTCTGGTATTGTCCTTATTGATTAAATGTGCAGGAGCTAAAACACATGAGGGTGTTCCTGTCAAGAAATAAAACACAAATCAATAAATTCACCAAAAAAGCCAAAAAAAAAAAAAGGGATTTCCACATTTACATTTTAAAAAATAAGACTTCTTCATTTAGAGCTTTAAAAATGCTATTTGGTAAATAGGTATATTCAAATTGTAATTTATGTGAAAATGAACTGAATATACACATTGTACACATTCAATACATATATATGCCAACAAAATAAATTCTTTTTAAACAAAACATGAGCATTCAGAATTATGCAATCTATAAGTTTGAACATATTTAGCAGGAAAATAATATGAGATATGTGTAGATAAAGAGGTCCTCTGTATCTTGTATTGAGGTTTACATATATTAGAGTTAAGATAAATATCTTCCATAAAATACAATTATAAAAAAAACAATAGAATGCATTTAATAATAAGAGTTTATAAAACAGAATATTATCTGTTTATAGAAAAGAATATAATCTGTAATATTCAGCAGGTATATGAAAAACATGCAGTGCTTCCGGACGATCATCATCAATTACTGCTGCATTGGAGAGATGCAGAAGTTATCAGTTAAGAAGAATTACAGTTGAATTAGTTTCCTATAACAATTTATGATAAACTAAGTGAATCTATTAAAATAAGGAAGACTCAGGAATCTTTTTAATAATAACAAAGTCAGGGCCAGCCACAGTGGTTCACGCCTGTAATCCCAGAACTTTGGGAAGCCAAGGCGGTTGGATCACCTAAGGTCAGGAGATGGAGACCAGCCTGATCAACATTGCAAAACCCTGTCTCTACTAAAAATACAAAAATTAGCCAGGTGTAATGATGTGCACCTGTGGTCCCAGCTACTCAGGAGGCTGAGACAGAAGAATCGCTTGAAGCTGGGAGGCTGAGGTTGTGGTAAGCCGAGATTGTGCCACTGCACTCCAGCCTGGGTGAGAGAGTGAGACTGTCTCTCAAAAAAAAAAAAAAAAAAAAGAAGAAGAAGAAGAAGAAAAGAAATTAAAAAAAGTAAATAAATAACAAAGTCAGGATTAATGTATTTCCCATTTCTAGACCCCTTATCTAAAATAATGTGTTAATGATGTTACCTTTGGAACTCATTTCAAAAGTTACAGGTAGCAAAGAAAAAATGCAAACTGAAGAACGATTATCTGTAAAAACAAAACATCGCTAGTGTATTCTCTTTTGGTAACATGTTAGCATGTTGTTAATTGTTTACTGAACGTGTACATCATGTTGGGCAGAAGTGTATCTGTTTTTTCTTTAGTTAGAGATTAAATATGCCTTACGAAGATGGGGCTCAGTGACATGACAACTTGACTTAGCCAAATTCCATTTCCTAGAATTCGCTTCCCTAGATGTATCTGGTTAAGGAAAGCCAGCAGAGAAATACCAGTATGAAATAAGCAGGGCAGATGTGAAGCCACAGTTCACAGGCATTGCCACATAGGTCATCTTATTATTATAAAGCAACAACCAAACCTTCAACCAGTCTTCCACAATCCCAGGAAAGCTTCCACATCAGCTATTCCGACTCCTGAACCTCATGGGTAAGTTTAAGCAGCACAGGATGGGATCCAGCTGCTGTGGAATCCCACACCACATCATCCAAGGCCATGGGCTCCCATTCATGCCTGCGGGTCCCCCCAGTTCTGGTTCTCCCTCATGTCACATCCCTCCTCACTTCTCAACTGTCTGCCCTGTGGCTTTCAAGGTTCAACATCAGATGTGATGACAATGCCTTACAGAGACTGGTTAAAAAGCTCCTGATGTTGCATAAGACCAAATTTCTGTAACAAGTATCTTAACTTTATCAACACAGCCACACACACAAATAAAATCACACACACACATACACACACACACACACACACACACACACACACACACACACACACAGAGTAATATGTGTATATCCCAGTGGCTCCAAATGCCTGAGTGAATCTGACTGATTCGGGGTTTAGAAGATGGAGTCATCAGCACTCATTTTCTCCTTCCCATTGAAAACAAACAAACAAAAATCCAAAAATCTATGAAATAAAACTTTTAAGAAACAGCACAACAGGTAAAGAAAGACAATGATCTCAAAGAGCCAGCTCTCAGACAGTGGAACAAGCTGAGAAACACAGCTGTAGATGAACAGACTCCTGAGGTGGGAGAATACAGGGAGGCCGGCCAGCTGGAATGCACAGGGCAGAGAGGAGAGACCCCAGTAGAGACAGAACTCTAAAGGTCACGGGAAAAGAGCATGGAGGATTCAGTGATTATTGAACAAGTCACATGTATGAAGAAGCTACAGGAGAGCAGGACAAAAAACAAAAACAAAAACAGAAAAGATTAGAAAACAATAGTGCTTGGGGTCACACAGGCTCCCATCAGCCAGACCTGAGAGACCTGAGGGCTGGAGGGGCATACAAGACGTTCTGTCTCAGAGGCAGAGATAATTAATCCTAGACTGAGCACTGTTCTGATCCTGCTTAAAAGCAAAACAAAAAATTCATTCTCATGTAAATTAACTGCAATCTCAGAATAAGAGTCAAAAATATTTAGTGAACTACAAAATAAACAGAAACAACAAAAGTAAAAGTAACAATGTCTAGAATTCAATGAAAAAAATTACCAGGCATGCAAAGAAGTATAAAAATATGAACAATAATAAGGTGAAAAATCAATCAATTAAAACCAACCTAGAATGAATAAAGATGTTAAAATTAGGGAACGACAAAACAATTACTATAAATACACACAACATAATCAAAAAGATAAGTACAACTGTCCCTTGGTATTCCTGGGGGACTGGTTTTAGGAACCCTCTGCAGATACCAAACTCCATGGATGCTCAAGTCTCTTATATAAAAGTAATGCAGTATAGAGGACCCTTGAACAACAACAATTGGAACTGTGTGGGTCCATTTTTACTATGATTTTCTTCCACCTCTGCCAACCCTGAGACCACAAGACAAAACACTCCTGGCTCTTCCTCCTCCTCAGCCTACTTAATGTGAAGATAATGAGAATGAAGACTTTTATAAGGATTCACTTCCACTTGATGAACAGTACATCTGTTTATGATTTTCTTAATAATAATTCCTTTTATCAAGCTTAAAGAATATGTATATAATACACATAACATGTACAGTATTAACTGGTTGTTTATGTTATCAGTAAGGCTTCTGGTCAACAGCAGGCTATCAGTAGCTGAGTTGCAGGGGAGGTAAAGTTATACACAGATTTTCACCTGCCCAGGAAGTTGGAGCCCTTGACTTCTGTATTGTTCAAGGACAAACTGCATTTGCAAATCACCTATGCACATCCTCCCACATACTTTAGATCATCTCTAGATTACTTATAATACTTAATACAATGTAAAAACTACCTAAATAGTTGCTATAATACATTGATTTTTAACTTCTAGGGTTGTATTATTTTTTATTTTTCAAGTATTTCTGACCAGTAGTTGGTGGAACCCATAAAGGCAGAACCCAAGGATACTGAGAATCAGCTGTAGAGAGATGGAATACATTTAAAAAATCCAAACCAAATGTCTAGAAATAAAAAACATGAGATTAAAAAAATTCATTAGATAAGCTTAATGACATATTAGACACCCAGAAGCATACTGACTTTGAATAAACAGGAATAGAAAACACAAGAAATAAAAGCACAAACAGAAAGCAGATTTTTTAAAATGAAAACAATATTACTTGTTGGCCTTTTTCAAATGATATCACGGAATGTCCAAAGATACGAGGTAGAACAGGGGAGTAATTAAAAAAATAATGGGTAAAAAACTTCCAAGTGTAATGAAATCTATAAACCCACAGATTAAAAAAAAAAAAAAAAAAAAGCTCAAATTGCAAACAAAGCAAACGTGAAGAAAACCCATGATAAAGAAAAAAGTCTTAAAAGAAACCAGAGAAAAAAAAAGACATGCTATATACAAAAGACCAAAGATAAGAATGACAACAGATTTACAGATATACAGCAAGGAATAAATGAAGACCACAAAAAAATGTTAACTACCTTCATTTCACTTGTAGTAGAAACTCATTCAATATGAACCACAGACCATAAATATAATACCTAAAACCATTAAAACTCTACAAGAAAATACAAGAAAAAAAGTTGTGACCTTCAGCTACGTAAAGATTTCTGGGATATTACACAAAAAGCAAAACTCATTAATGAAAAAATTTACAAATTTGACTATATGGAAATTTTTAAATCCTTCCCTTCTAAAGAGAATTATGCCACAGACTAGGAGAAAATACTTGCAAATCATGTGTTTAATAAAAGGCTTATATCTAGCATACAAAAAGAAATCTCATGCCTAATAAGAAGAAAACAAATAACACAATTTTTTAAATGGACAAAAGATTTTTCAGAAACCCTTCACCAAAGAAGAAATACACATGGGAAAAAAAAAAAAGTCCTACAAAGATGCTCAACATAATTAGGGACATGGAAATTTAACCACTAGAGATTCCTCTACATATCTAATAGAAACAGCTAAAATCAGAAAGACTGACAATTGCAAGCTTTGGGAAGTTTACGTAGAAAAAGAGAAAAGTTAAAACTCTTTTGGTGTATATGTAAACTGGTACCATTCTCTGGTAAAACCTTAAACATACACCTATCCTAAAATTCAATCACTTTACATGTAGGTATTTACCCAAGAGAAATTAAGTGCTATAGCCATACAAAACTTGTTTACCCATGTTCATCATAACAGTATACTTTCAAATATCCAAAAAAGAGCAATAATTCAGACATCTATGGCAAAGGGAATGGGTAAACAAAGAGATAAAGAAACAATGTAATTTTGCTCAGCAATAATTAGGAATTAACTAACAATACACAAGAAAAACAAGAGAAGAAATCTAAAATCTAAAAACAGCTATGATTATTTAAAAAAAAGAAAAAGACCGACAAGAAAAATTCCAAACTGTATCATTCCATTCACAAAGAACTCTGTAAAATGCAAGCCACTAATGGCAGAAAGCAGATCAGCAGTTGCGTGGGATGGCAGAGAGTAGCAGGAAGAACGGATTACAAAGGGAAAAAAATGGAAATTTGAGGCAGTAATGGATATGATCATAATCTTGTTTGAGGTAAAGGTTTCATGGAGAATACATATACATATGTCTAAGTATGTATTAAAACTCATCAAATTGTACATTTCAAATATGTACAGATTTCTGTATGTAATACTTCAATAAAACTTTTCTTAAGTTAAAAATGACATTTACAATAGGGAGTCCATAATAATTTCAATTAGAAAATATTCATTTTTCAGGCATTATATACTCATACACAAGTAAGACATATGTTTATTTCTTGCTTTTCTTTACCTTTGTGCTTTATTACTTCTTAAGATAGAGTTCCAGAGTAACCAAGAAGTCAATACCTGACTTGGCATTTATAGACTAGACATTGTTTCCTCAATTATATGTGAGTTATCTATAGTACTATGAAAGGATAAATAATAAATATCTTACAAGCAAAGGGATGGTAACACCGTCAAGCAACTATTTGGAAAAGCCTGAGATTCAGAGCAAAAAGTTAAAGAAAAGAGAGAGAGAGAGAGAGAGCAAGAGAGAGAGAGACATAAATAACTTCCATGATTTTCCTCGCTACAACTATTAACTTTCTCACACTGTGTTTCAAGCAAAATAGTTTCCTACAAATACTAGCAATCTGAAATTCAGAGGAGAAGCTATACATGACAAAAGTATGGAGACAGCAAGTTTTGGGAAGTTTACTTAGAAAAAGAGAAAATAATCTGAAAACAGATTATTTCTGAAATTCCCATTTTATATGGTATTGTTCATTTGGTGGCAAATGTATAATTTAGATACTCTAAAAATACCAAAATTACCAAAAATGTACAGTTTAAGAACTGAATGTAATTCATAAGAAATTAAAACAAGATCATGAAAAGAACCCAGCAGTTTCTAGCAGTCAGAAAAAATAAAAGTAACAACCAGGCTGTATAGCTGATGAGGGTAACAGCAACAGACCTAAGCTTTTAGGGTTTATATGCTGGGGTCTAAGTTACATTAAAAGAGGCAAACTTGCATCTGTGGGTGAAATACTATACATCAATAATAATAGCAAGCTCTGACATTTGATCAACTAGTTAGTTTTCTCTAAAAGATGTAATTTTTACATCTCGTAATATCAAAGCAATTAATAAATATTTTCAGACTATGTGCCTTGTAAAAAAAAATGCGCTAAGGGATATAGAAAAGCGCTAATATAAGCTAAAATCTCATGCTATACCTAAATAAAAAACATACATAAAAATATGCACAAGAAATATTTTAGTGCTAAAGAATCTACACAAAATATAAATGTCTCTCACCCTATCAAACTGACAATAACTTTTGCAACATTTACTTTACAACGCTCCTTTACTATCCTGAAATTAAATAAATGCAAAATAAAATCTATCAAAATTCAAAAATCCAAAAGATCAGTATAGTACTCTAATGAATATAAAGTAAATTTAAAACAAGTAGTTTAAAATAAAATGGTTTGTATTTCAAGAAATAAAAGGTTGGGCAGTGCTGTATTGGAAGTCTAATGCATTTTCAGATGTGTGTGCCTAAATACATAATCACCATGAGAGGAGGGACTGCCAGGATGGTAAAGTGAGGTCCTCAAAAAATCTGCTCCTCCATAAAAGCAAAAGAACACAAGGAAAATCAACTTTTTACCAATTCTGGAAATTTAAAAAGACAGAAAAGAGTATGAAGACTATTCAAGGAAACCAACTCAACAATAAGCTTTGTGGCACTTGAACTTATTCCAATCCTACGCCCAACTCCCTGAATCCATAAGACTCCAGAAAAGCAACAAAATGACTAGAGTAGATTTGAAAACCAGTAGCCCAAGAGCTGTGAGGATCAAACAGGTTAGGAACTCACCAAAGGCCTCATTCCCATAAAAATTCTACTACTTAACTGGAAGATGACTTGACTCACAACTCACTCTGTGTGAATAACCCCTATCCTCAGGGCAACTGTCAGTAGCAATGGAAAAAAGCAACACACACACACACACACACACACACACACACACACACACAAGCAACTGTTTACCACTACAGCTGCCTGAGCATAAAACCAGTTAGGGAGAATAAGAGGCTGGCCAAAAAACTTAAAAGGAAAAACGA
Source organism: Cacajao melanocephalus (assembly GCA_963573385.1). Taxonomy (NCBI): domain Eukaryota; kingdom Metazoa; phylum Chordata; class Mammalia; order Primates; family Pitheciidae; genus Cacajao; species Cacajao melanocephalus. Next base: position 95,838 of record CAUYLG010011966.1, read on the forward strand.
GAATGTGATATAAATACAGGCTTAGAAAAGCTCCAACGTACTCCATAAATCTAAAAGCAAACACACATGCACAGGGCTGTGTGAATGCAAGGGAGAAATCTGAAAAGGTAATCAACTTCCATAGCATCTCCGGCTAACATTAAGTCTTTGCACAGGTAGAAAGACAAGGTAAAGGTAGAGTTGATAACCACCTGATGGAGCACTGATAACATTCCACAATGCACCAGAGCCCCTTGAAAAATGCTATGAACATTGTTTCAAGGCATTTGAGGAAATCTGTATCTTCTATTTTTCACTGCTTCCATTTTTCACTGCTTCCATTTTTCAAAGTAAGCAGTGACTTTAGTGGCCACATATGACAAAGAATACAGACAACACAAAATACATTCAGAAAAGTCACTAAAGTGCAGCAACAACAAAAAATATATAGCAACAAAAGTAAACTCTAGAGAGGAAGGAATCTGATTTCCAAAATGGTTATCACATTATATTATTCAAATGAGTACTATATATGTGTGTGTGTGTATAGATATACGCATGTGCACGAGGCGGGGAGGGAGGGAGGGGCAGGCATGTAAAGTAACTGAAAAATATGGCCTATATATTGGGAAACAAAAGCAGTCAACAGAAGTCTTTCCCACAAAATTCCAGATGAAAAGATTGTGAGACAAAAACACTAGCAAGAGGATAAACAACAAATGAAGAGTATCAATAAAAATTAAATACAAAAAGAACCAAATAAATTATGGAGCTGAAAAGTAAAATAATTAAATGAGAAATTCAATAGAGGAACTCAAGAGCAGATGTGAACTGGCAGCAGAAAAATATTCATTGAAAATACAAAAAGGTCTTTCTGTTCCAGTCTGGGAAACAAAATGAAGGTGAAAAGGAGAGCAACAAGAAGAAGGTGAAGCGGGAGAAGAGGAAAAATGACCAGGACACAGTAAGAAACATAATAAGGATATAATATTAAGGCCATAGTAAGAAACATAGTTAAGAAAAAGGCAGGAAAGAAACTGAAGAAATCATGGCCAAAAACAACAAATTTGAAGAAAAACATTAGTTTTAACATCCAAGAACCTCCCTAAACACCACAAAAGAGAAAATCAAATGTGTCCACACATATTACCACGTATTTGAACTGTCAAATGCCAAACACAAAGAGACTATGCTAAGAGCAGCAACAGAAAAGTCAGTCATCCATTACAAGGTATGCGCAATAAGATTAAAAACTAATTTCTCCACATAAACTATGCAAGTCAGAAGGCAGTGAGGTGACATGTTCAAAGTGCTGAAAAAAAAATGCTTTCAACTATTTTTCTGTATCAGAAAACAGTATAAATGAAAACAAAGGAGATATGAAGACATACCCAGATACACAAAAGCAGAAAAAAACAAAAGAAAGAAAGAAAGGAAAAGAAAAAAGAAATGTGAAAAGAAAAGAAATCATCAACAGCCAGACCTGCTGTACAAGAAATACTTACAGTAGTTCTTTAAACGGAAATTAAAGAACACTACTAACTCATTTTCACATGAAGAACTGAAGGACCAGTAAGGGTAATGACATAGGTAATTTTTCAAAATTAAAAATACATTTTTCAGCCAGGCATATTGACTCATACCTATAATTCCAGCACTTTGGGAGGTCAAGGTGGGAGGATCATTTGAGGTCAGGAGTTCCAGACCAGACTGGCCAACATCTCCACTAAAATTACAAAAATATAGCTGAACGTAGTGGCGCACAACTGGAATCCAAGCTACTAGGAAGTCTGAGACAGCAGAAGCACTTGAACCCAGGAGACAGAGGTTGCAGTGAGCTGAGATCATGCCACTGCACTCCAGCCTGGGTGACAGAGAAAGACTTCATCTCAAAAATAAATGTATATGTATTTTTTTCTTTGTAATTATTTTACCTGTCCAATTAAAAGGCATCTAGTTAAAACAGTAATTACAAATTTGTATTGATGGACATAAAATATGTAGATACATTTTATATGACAGTAACAGGACAAAGTAAGGAGTGAGGAAATGATGTAGCAGCTAAGCTTTTATATAGTATGGAAATTAAGTTGGTATTCATAAAAACTAAATTCCTATAAGACGTTCACTGTCATCCCTAGGTTAACAATTAAGTAAATTTATATATACACATGTATACATACATACATGTAAGTATATGTATGAACTGAAAAAGTAAAAAGAAAAAAGAAAAATTCCCATTTAACACAAAATAAGAAGAAACAGTAAAATAGCAGAATAAAAAAGGCATAAAGACATGTAAAAAACCACAAAATAGCAGATTTAAATCCTATAAATTCTACTTCTCAATAATGACATTATAGGTAAATACACTAAAAACTTCAATCAAAAAGTAATGACTGGGAACACAAATTCCAAAAACATAATCCAAGTATACGCTGTCTACGGACAAAAACATAAGATTCAAAGACTCAGGTAAGTTGAATGTATCAAGATGAAAGATATACCGTGTACTCAGTAACCAAAAGAAAGCTGCAGTGGCTATACTGATATCAGAGAAAATACATTTTAAAATGAAGATTGTTACTGGAGCCAAAAAAAAGGGGACAGAACATTTATAACAAAAACTCAGTACTTAATAAAGAATTAACAAACACAACGTATGAATGACAAAGCCTCCAAAATAAGCAAAACAAAAAATTATAGGACTGAAGCAGAAATCTCAACAATAAGAGTTGGAGACTTTAAAAACCCATTTTCAGTATATGTAGAACAAAAACGACAACAGGAAGATTTGAACAAGGTACATCAACTAAAAATAAGAGTTATCTATAGAATATGTCACACAATAAAAAAAAAAAAAACCTCAAATGCACAGAGAATAGTCTCTAGAACTGATCATATGTAAGGATATAAAATAAGCCTCAGGACATCTACAGAGATTGAAACCATATAAGAAATACTTTTATTTCTTTTAGTCATATGCAATAAAATTAGAAGTCAAATATTATAAGCAAATTTGGGGGATTAACAAATCTGTGTTACTTAAACATCATTCTCATAAATACAGTTGGTTAAAGAAGAAATCACAAAATAAATTTAAAAGTAGTTTGAGATGAATGGAAACAAATAGAGAACATATAAAAACTTAGAGAATGCAGTTAAACCAGCAGATACAGGAAAATTTATATCTTTAAACATCTGTATTTTATAAAAAGAAAGTCTCCATTCTCACTGCCTCATTTGAATTGCTTAAAAATTATAAATAAAAGAAAATGAATAAAAGATCTCAAATCAACAACCTAACTTTTCCACCATTAAGTAACTAAAAAAAGAAAAGCAAACAAAACCAAAAGCAAGCAGAAGGAATGAAATAAAAACTGGAATACAAATAATGACATAGAAAAATAGGCAGTATCACCGAAACAAAATATTGATTCTTTGGAAAGATCATGAAAGATAACAAACTGTTAGCTAAATAGATGAAGAAGAAAAAAGAAATAACACTCAAATTATTAACTAGGAATGAAAAGGGAAACATTACTACTAACCTTATAAAGATAAAAAAGAATTAAAGATGAATACTATAAACATCCATGTGTCAACAAACTATCTAGATGAAACGGACAAATTACTGGAAAGAAGAAAACAAGTGAACACGACCAAAGAAATTTTAAAATCCATGTAGACCCATAACAAATAAAGCAACTGAAGAGTCAAAAAACCTTCTACAAAGACATATTCACAGATGACAGGATCTTGTACGTGGAAAATCCTAAACAATTCACAATAGCAAACTACTCAAATTAATAAACAATTTTAGCAATGTTGCAAGATACAAAATCAATACACAAAAATGCATTGTTTCTATGCAATTACAAAGAAAAATAAAAAAAGGATAAAAAATTTTAAATGCTTAGAGGTAAATTTACCAAAAGAAGTGGAAAACATACACTGAAAACTGTAAAACATCATTAAAAGAAATAGAAGAAGATTTCAGTAAAGACAAACCTTACGTTCATGGATTGGAACACGATACACTTTATGTGGCAATACTTCCCAAATCAACCCACAAATTCAATGCAATCCCTATCAAAATTCCAGCCTGCCCTCCCTTTGCCAATATTAGCAAAGTGACTGTTAAAAATTCATAAAAATGTAAAGGACTTAAAAGTCAGGAAAGAGGAGATGCTAGAGAGGATGTGGAGAAATAGGAACGCTTTTACACTGTTGGTGGGAGTGTAAATTAATTCAACCATTGTGGAAGACAGTGTGGCGATTCCTCAAGAATCTAGAAATAGAAATACCATTTGACCCAGCAATTCCATTACTGGGTACATACCCAAAAGATTATAAATCTTTCTATTATAAAGACACATGCACACATATGTTTACTGCAGCACCATTCACAACAGCAAAGACTTGGAACCAATCCAAATGCTCATCAATGATAGACTGGATAAAGAAAACATGGCACATATACACCATGGAATACTATGCAGCCATAAAAAAAAGGATGGGTTCATGTCCTTTGCAGGAACATAGATGAAACTGGAAACCATCATTCTCAGGGAACTGACAGAAGAACAGAAAACCAAACACCGCATATTCTTACTCATAAGTGAGTGTTGAACAATGAGAACACATGGACACTGGGGCCTGGGATATGGGAGGCTAGGGGTGGGATAGCACAGGGTAGGGAGATTGAGGAGGGATAGCATTAGGAGAAATACCTACTGTAGATGATGGGGTGACGGATGCAGCAAACTACCACCATGGCACGTGTATACCTATGTAACAAACCTGCAGGATCTGCACATGTACTCCAAAACTAGAAGAAAAAAAAAAGGGACTCAGAATAACCAAACCCATCTTGCAAATGAATGAGGCTGAAGGACTCACACTTTTCAACTACAAAGCAACAAAAATCAAGATATAATAATAGCATAAAAATGAAATATATGGCCGGGCAATGTGGCTCACCTCTGTAATCCCAGCACTCTGGGAGGCTAAGGTGAGCAGATCATGAGATCAGGTGTTTGAGACCCTCCTGACCAACATGGTAAAACCCCGTGTCTACTAAAATATAACAATTAGCCAGGCGTGGTGGTGCACACCTGTAAACCCAGCTACTCAGGAGGCTGAGACAGGAGAATCGCTTGAACCTGGGAGGCAGAGGTTACCGAGACCTGAGATAGTGCCACGGCACTCCAGCCTAGGCAAAAGAGTGAGACTCAGTCTCAAAAAGACCAAAAAAAAAAAAGAGAGAGAAATACACATCAATGACATAGAAATAAGAGTTCATAAATAGCCTTTACATTTATATCAATTCATTGTGACAAGAATGCCAAGACAAAGCATAAAGAATAGACTTTTCAACAAAAGGTATTGAGATGTGCATATCCACATTAGAAAAGAATAAAACAAACTCCTTCCTCATGGTATATCCAAAAAGTAATTCAAAGTGATTCAAAAACCCCAATGTAAGATGTAAACTAAAATCTTAGAAAAAGAGGAATAAATCTTTGGGATCTTAAATTACGCAATGGTTTCAGATATAACAATCAAAGCACAAATTACGAAAGAGCAGATAAATTGAAATTCATAAAAATTAAAAAAGTTTGTGCTCAAAGAACACAATCAATAAATTAAAAAGACAATATCCAGAATAAAAAACTCAAAAAACTCAACAATAAAAAGACAATACAAAGTAAAGATCGGCAAGGGATCTGAATAGACATTTCCCCATAAAATATATAAAACAGACAATATAAGGCACATCAAAAGTTGCTCAAGAGTATTACTCTTCTGGAAAACAGAAATCAAAATGTCAATGAGAGAGATCCAAGATGGCTGACTACTAGCAGCTCAGGATTGTAGCTCCCAGAGAAAGCGCACAGAACGAGAGGACGCCACACTTACAGATGAATTTTCGTTGCCCATGGACCAGGAGATTCCCAGCAGAGGAGCCCCACGGGTCGCCAGCGCGACTCTTGTGACCGGCGTGGCGGTTTTACCAGTGCCACGGCGCGGCGGTTCTTGGTG